>JAQBSW010000330.1:0-155000 GCA_029291075.1 Eudiplozoon nipponicum
AGATTGAATTGATGGAGCGTAGCATAGACCTGGATGGAGTCTGCTAGATTGAAGCAAGTGAGACTTTCAGGGGTCGCTGACGTCCGTTATAATAATAATAATAATAATAATAATAATAATAATAATAATAATAATAATAATAATAATAAATAAATAAAAATTTATTTGGCATCAAAGGCCAACTGGCCCGACCATTGAAATAACAAATCAAGGGTAGGATATGTGGAGGTGAATGGAATTGTGACTAGCAAAGTATTTAATATTAGGGGGAGGAGCTAATGAAGGGAAAAGTTATCATTAACATCAAGATATTTCAATCTGGTTAAAAAAATAAAAACGAAGTTCCATTTAACTGGGCAAGATCAATTGGAATTAGTTCATGAAGTGTCAGAGCATCAAAGCGGGGTAGGTTGGGTCTGGACAGATGAGTTCAAGTGTGAGATCGTAGATGATGGCGGACCGGACGCAGACGTCGACTGATGGATTCCTTTGTCCTGGAGATTGAATTGATGGAGCGGAGCATAGACCTGGATGGAGTCTGCTAGATTGAAGCGAGTGAGTCTTGCAAGGGTCTTTGGCGTCCGTAGAACTAGGTTGTGATTGAAGTAAGACGATGGGGATTCAATGTCCGAAGCAAACCGTTGGTGGATCGATAGGGCTTTCGAGTTTCCGGTCTTCCGCTGAAACAAGAAAGAAAAGAATTGGATGAGCAAATCGTAGTAAAGTATCCAATATATGGATATGATGGGGTGAAAAATGAGCTGAAAAGTTGTATCAGTGAGTCGAGAATGAAAGGTTCAAAATTAGAGGGGTGGAATGGAAAAGTAGATGAATGCCTGGGGGTTTTGCCATCCGAAGTCTGTAAAGAGAATAGCCTGGGGTGAAGGAAATGTTATGGATTGAGAAGAAACCAGTTTCGTTTCCAGTCGGTCGTATCATAAAGCGGCAGGATAGCTCAGTGGTTAGAGCACCAGATTCCGAAGCAGACGTGCCCAGGTTCGCATCCTGTCCGCGGCAAATTCTGGCCAGTACTTGATGAGTTCCCAATAAGGACGAAACCGGTCTACTGGATGAATTGCCTTTTCTACACTATACAATTCTTAGTTTATACTGACCTATGTAAGTAATTAATGGGTCAGGTGTTTATATCAAGACCGCAACCTTGATTATAATAATTGTTATCATAAAGGAGTTTATTGAAGAAGTAGTTATGGGCCGCCTTTTTAAATTCGCGCTGGGGTAGGATCTTTATGTCCGTGGGAAGAGCGATGGTTTACGAGGAAGCTAGAGTAAGAGGACAGTAGAATTCTCTAGCGTATGAAATTAGGGTTAGGAAATAGACCTTGAATAGCGTCAGTTGGAGAGTGGGGTTGTTAGTCTTGAAGCAGATCAGACGGGCCCATTTGCGAGTTTGGAAGTAGTGTGTGTAAGGTGTAGGAAGAATTCTAGAGATTTTGAAAAATAGATAACAAGGTGCTTGGCCGAATCTATTATTTCAATATCAAGGGAATAATTTGCATCCGGAAGAGAACAGAATGGGTCGGAGAAGAGTTTCATCAAACGAGTCTTGGCGGGATTTTGTTTCAGACCGATATTACTAGGCTGCGAATGGAACAAGGATAAAAGCTCCGATATAAGGAGTAATGGGGTGTTAGGTGCTGTGGGGTTACTGAATACTATGACCATGTTATCCGCCCATTTAAACAGTTTGAAATATTATCCTTAACTTGTACCTGCGCGAGTGTAAGGTTGAAAAGTATAGGACCAAGTACGGAGCCCTGGGGAACTCCAGACCGGATAAGGGCTGGCCTCGAGTGACTATTTCAGAAATTAGATTTACGCATCTGTTTCAGAGATAGTAACTGATACGATTGAGGACGTTACCGCAGATACCACTTCTCAATAAGGCGGATTCAATTGCTGAGAATATCAAAGACTCAAAATCCTAGGTTATATCCAGGAAAAGGAGAGTGCATTCATGATCTTTTTTGGGAAAGAAGAGTAACAGTGATTAAGAACACTAACTAAATTGATGGAAGATGAGCGGTCATTCTGGAAGCCATGTTGATCGTCGACGAGATAGAAGTTGTCCTAAGACTTAATGGATAGGTAGGTTAGGTTGTATAAGACCCTGTCGAAGATTTTAGTGAAAGAAGGGACGATAGTAATGAGGCGGAGATCTTAGAATGAGGAGATCGACAAAGCATCATCTTTGGGATAAGAGAGATTGTCGAATTAAGCCATTTCGGGTGAAGATAGATAATTTCGAAGCATCGGTTGATAATATATGTAACCAGAGAGAAAAGATTCCAGTCAAGGAATGCAATCGTGCTGACCGAAACACCATATTGATCGTATTGGTGTTTAGATTTGATGTCTTTAATTGCTTGAGCGACGGAGGCCGGTGAAACGTTGAACCAGCGTAGGTCCACAGCGTCTCCGTTGTCTGACATCTCAGCAGGCAAAGTGGGAGTGGAAAAGGAGTCTAGGAGATAATTTAAATAATCTTCGGCAAAGCAGGAGTCGTCCGACCGAGAGAAGTTTACATATGAGGTTTCGGGCTTTTGTATAAATTAGTGTTTGATAACAGCGAACTTTATCTGGGAGTTCGGAGCCTTGCGGATGCATCTCTTGATGTTAAGCGCTTGTTTGTTGATAACCTGTTTAATGTGCCCATCGATACGTCGCAGTGCGAGGGCGAGAGCAATTGACGATGTGCGTAGTTGAGAGTTGCGTGCGAGGTTATCGCGTGCCTTAAACAGAGTGTTCAACTTATTCGTCGCGAGTATGTGTTGAATAGAGGTGGCGGAGTTAAAGTGGGAGGATAAGATGTTATGGACATCGGAAAAGTATGATGAGAGGTTGATTTAGAGAAAAAGTATCTCCAGTTAACGGCGTCACAGAGTCGGCGAAGCTCTTCCCAGTTGGTGAAGCGCCTGAATGGTTGAGTGTCTGCTCTAGGGATAAAGGATAAAAGAGGTATAAGGAAGGACACCTGACAGTTATCCAGATTAGTGAAGATCTCCCAAGATTGGAAATCGGTCACCTCTTTGTTGGAGAGGACACAGTCAAGTTGGTTGTTCACTCGGGAAGGGAAGTGCACGACTTGATTTAGTAGGTTATCCAAGAATAGTCGAAGCAGCGGGTGACTTTCAGAAGTTAGATTTTTCCAGTTTACCATGACGAGCTTAAGGTCGCCCACAACGACGTAATGATCGGAGTGCTGAGAGAAAAAGGTGGACAAAAGTTAAGCCCCGCGAGTGTCGTCGATGATTGAGAGGTAGACGAGAGATAGATATACTTTTGTTAAGTATCAGTAGCTGAAACGAGAAAATTTCTACTCCTGTGAGTTCGATGTAGACAAACGTTTGAGCCCGCCCCCACAACCAGCATTTCTGTTACTACGAAGGAAAGTGTAACCATGGATGAGGAAAAGTCATCGCAGTGTATGGATGTGAACAACCATGTTAGAGCATAGAAATGCTCGCAGTTGATTGATTTTGCGCGTAAGCCATCTACAATTGATAAAAATTGCTGAGAGTGGTCTGTGGGGGGAGGGGGCGGGATGGTTAGACAGTGTAGGAGAAGCAAGCGGACGCTTTCCGCTGACGGCCGGAGCGAGAACGAGGGCTGATGAGGTTGGCTGACCGCTAGTTGACGAAGATGGAGTGGTCAGCGTCGATCTGGATCTCCTTTGTACCACTTTTGTCGGGTGGGTGAGGTGATTTGAGGATTTGACAGCAAGAAGGAGGCGAGTTATCTGGGCTTGAGAGGACGCTCTTGAGCGACGTTGGTGGGGTGGGAGGGGACAGGATCTGATAAGGGGCTGATGCGAAGCCATACTGGGTGTTGTTCATGTGGTGGTCGGTAGATTGAGTTGAAGTTGATGAGGTTGAATCGATATCCCGCGTGGCCTCGGGCGTCTTAGTATTTTTCGGTTTCTGGACCTCGGTACCGGTCGTCGATGTGACATGACGTAGGGAAGTGGGTCTGGCAGATGAGATAGGAGGAGAGGGTGCATTATTTTGGGAATTTACGCGGGTGGTCGGCCACAGCAACGCGGAAAATCTTGAGAATGTGATCGGGGGAACGATCGTGGAATATGGGCTGTAGTTGAAAGGAAACCTTTCGAACCGGGAGGATGTCAGCAGGAGGGGTCTAGAGGAAGGGGCACCGCCGTGGATGCCACCGTAAAGTGAGCGGCTTTTCTTTGGATTGCTTCAGCCCATAAAGGCGTGACAAGTTACAGGAGGGGGAGTAGTTTCTGGCTTTGGGGTCTGAGATTTCTCTATTGTCCTTTGTAGTAGCGTGCAGTCACGCTTTAATTTGACTTTGACAGACAAAACTAAAAGTGATTGCAAATTTGAAATGACTGAGCTCATCGTCTGAAAATCTTTTGTTGGAGGAAAGCACAGAAGCGCGACCTTCTCACGACCAGACCTCTTTGAGGTGGCTGAAGGTATCCCCCAGTTGCCTGATGAGATCCGAGGCCAGATCATCTTTTGAGAGAGAGGAGCGTAGAGACCAGAGAAATAGGTTGCGTTTACTGTGGTTTCGTAGGGCAACCTCCCTAGTTACACCGTCCACAAACATGTCAGTCTGACACAAGACATGGTGCTACAGGGTGGAGATAAGAAGGTTGCCAGTCAGAGCACCATGTAGTCCAGTGACATCAGCCTTTTGTTGCTCAAGATCAGCAGGATTGGAGATTAGCTTTTGGGTTAAGTACGGGGAGATGGGGACTGGCGATAAAATCTGGTTCATGGTGAATTGAGATAGAAAAAACAGATATAGTGTAGATCACGATAAGAGAGGAAAAATTGGGTATAACTGTCTATAAGTAACGGAAAAATTGGATGAGCTAAGCGTTGGTCCTTGGGATATGAAGGCAAATTCCAAGAAAATTGTGTAATTAAATTCCAAGTGAAACCCAGAGATGAAATAAGACAAGAAATCTCAAGAGTCTAAAAATAAAAACAAAATGATATCCGATAACCTTTTAAAATAAGAAAAATATTGGTAGCCACAAGCACGCCCACTCCGGTCATTGCACTCTACCAGACAAATATACAAATTAAAGTTGCCAAATAATAAATTTATTTGGCAATAAATGCCAACAGGCCAAAAAATTGAAACGATGAGGTACAAATCAAAAGTAGGATATGTAAAGTTGAATGTAATTGTGACTAGCAAAGTATATAACCATAGGGAAGAACGGAGTTGAGAAAGAGAAGTACTTTCATCAACTTCGTAATAGATCGTTCTGATGGAATGGAGATTCCCTTGGACTAGGAAGGATCGAATAGATAGAAGAGTCTGCACGCCAATCTCGCATGCGTAGATCATTGACTACAGTTGAGCGAGGTTGCGGCTGATGGAAAGCGTGGAGGAAGCAGCGTCCGATGAATGTTAGATGGTCCAGTAGGTATTTTTGAGTGTCCGATTGTTTGCTGAAACAAAATAATAGAATCAGTAGAGCAGATTCGGTAGAATGAAAACGAGAAAAAAATTGAATCCTTATTTGAGTTTGAGAATCAGAGGCGAATAGTTGAAAGGGGGCTAGCCAGATGAGACTTCACGCTCCAAAAATGGATAATAGCCTAGTGATAGAAAGAAGTGTTAGTGTTTAAGGAGGAATCAGATTTACATCCAATCAAATGTCTCGCACAGGAATTTGTTAAAGAAGTGATTGTAAGTCGCCTTTCTAAATTTGTGATAGGCTAGGAGCTTAATTTCCGCGGGAAGAGCGTTGAATACAAATGTGGCTTTTGAAGGGAGATAGATTTTATTAAATATGATGGAAGTGTGGTTAGATTGGATTGGAGAGTTGCTATGGCGTGTAGCGTAGTGATGACTTGGGTTAGCAAAGTTTGATAGTGATAGGCTAGCTGTACGCTTATGAGCGAAAGAAATGACTCGTAAGTGACGGGTGAACCATAGCGAAAGAAGGTTAGCCAGGAGTAGGCGTTCCCGATAATTCTGGCTGTGAGAAGAGACTCGTTTTATGTTGATCGTCGAGGAGGCAAAAGTTACCTCGAGAATTGAGGAAAGGGTAAATTAACTTATACAAGACATTGTCGAAGTATATAGTAAAATAAGGGACGATAGTAATAGGGCGGAGATCTTTGAATAAGAAGATTGACGATGTACCACTTTTTTGGATAGCAGAGATCGTCGAATTAATCCATGCCGGGGGAATATAGGTAGATTGAAGGCATCGGTTGATAACATCGGCGAGCAGAGAGAAGAGATTCCAGCTAAGAATGCAATCATCCTGACAGAGACACCGTACTGATCAAATTGGTGTTTATATTTTATGTCTTTGATTGCTTGAACGACGGATGCTGGCGATATAATGTACCGACGTAGGTTCTCATAGTTTTGTTGTCAAGAATCTCAGTAGGCGGAGTGGGAATGGAGAAGGAGTCTAGAAGATAATTTAGATATTCGTCGGCAAAGCTGGAGTCCTGCGACCGAGAGAAGTTTATATATGAGGTATTGGAATTTTGTAGTAATTGGTGTATAATGAATGTGAACTTTTCCCAAGAGTTGGGCGCTTTGCGGATGCGTCTCTCGATGTGGAGCGCTTGTTTATTGATTTCCTGTTTAATGTGCTCATCGATACGTCGGAGAGCGAGAGCACGAGCAAGTGATTTTGTGCGTAATCTAGAATTGATTGCAAGGTTGTCGCGTGCTTTAAACAAGGCGTTGAACTTGTTTATAGCGTGGATATGTTGAATAGAGGTGGCAGAAGTAAAGTGGGATGATAAGATTTTATGGACATCGGAAAAACATGAAGAGAGTTTAAATACTGTTTGTTGCGAAGAACTAATATATATGCAAGTATGTATTAGGTTTTGCGAACTTAGTAACAAATTAGTTCAGTTGTGACCAGAAGGATAAACCAAAGGCAGCATGAACGGAAAGTATAATCTCATGCACATTCGTTTCGTGCTTACTGGCGACTCATCAGTAGGAGCCGGTATTACGCCCTTAACCACTATATATTTGGTAGAAGAATGTGGAATAATAGGACGGTACAATCTAGACGAATGTGTAAACCTTAATAGTGAAGCTAACATAATCTAAAGTCAACGACAATGCGACTTCAATGCTAACTCACACTATATAACATATATACCGAGTCTGTAAAGGATACTAACACTATGGCTATTGTGTTAGTAACTGATACCGTTTTGAAATCGATGAGTACCGGATACTAACACTATGGTTTCCGAGTCGGTACATGATACCAACCCGATGGATATAAATTTATGCTAAAGTTCACCCAAATTGAGAATTACAACAATTTCCGAACACCTGTTACTCCAGTTAAACCATACACTCTGGCCTTCATCGATATCAGCTATCACATTTCGCGGTAAGCATGACATCATTCAATTCAATATATTACAGTTAAATACTGTTTGTTGCGAAGAACTAATATATATGCAAGTATGTATTAGGTTTTGCAAACCTAGTAACAAATTAGTTCAGTTGTGACCAGAAGGATAAACCAAAGGCAGCATGAACGGAAAGTATAATATCATGCACACTCGTTTCGTGCTTACTGGCGACTCATCAGTAGGAGCCGGTATTACGCCCTTTAACCACTATATATTTGGTAGAAGAATGTGGAATAATAGGACGGTTATTGTACCGTCTAGGATCAGCAGCTGAAACAAAAAGAATTCTAATCAAAGCGAATCCGATGTAGACGGGCGTTTGGACATGAGAGAGGAACATTCAAAGGCAGCCAGACCACTCCCACGACCAGCCATTCTGTTACTTCGAAGGAAAGTGTAGCCATTAATGTGGACAAGACCATCGCTATGAACGGAAGAGGACAGCTACGTTTCAACAAGAAATCACACGTCTAGCTCGTTAGAAGATGAAAATGCTCGCATTTGTTTAATTTTTGGTGTATGCGATCTACAATTGATAAGAAATGCTGAAAGGGATCCGTTAGACCGGGGAGGAGAAGCGGGCATGTGCTTTCAGCTGGCGACTGGAGCGAGACCTCGGGCTGATATGGGTAACTGACCGCTTGTTGACGAGGACTGAGTGGTCAGCATCGATCTGGATGTCCTTAGTCTCGCTTTTATCAGGCGGGTGAAATAATTGGAGTATTTGAAAACAGGACGGTTGCGAGTTATCTGAGCTCGAGGGGTTACTTGGGAGCAGTGATGTTGTGGTGGGAATGGGCAAGATCTGAACGAGGGCATAGTCACGACTGTCCTGTTTGGTTTCAGTGAGTTTGAAGGAGGAACTTGTGGGGGAATAATCGATGGCTCGCGGGATGGTGATGGTCTTTCGTTTTGTGGGTTTCAGGATCTCTTCACCGGTCGTAATAACGATTTGACTTTAGGATTTGTTACTGGTCCTTGAGATTGGAGAAGGATGGCCGTTGTTGGTGGTCATTATGCGGCCTGGTTGGCCACGACGATGCAGTAAAGCTTGCGCTTGTTGGGTGGGAATGGTCTCGCTAGTTGAACTAGGCGTGAAGGGGAGCCCTTCAAATCGAGAGGTAGTTAACATGATGGGTCGAGAGAAATAAGCATCACTGAGGATGCATCCGTAGAATGACCGGCGTTTCTTTGGGTTGTTCCAGCCGATTGGCATGTCTAGATTCAAGAGAGGGGGCGGTGTTTGGCGTAGAGGTCCGCGCTTGTACTGTAGTTCTTTGTAGTAAAGTGGAATCACGCTTTAATTTGACTTTGCCTGTCGATATAAAGGGTGATCGAGATTTCAATCGACTTAGTTCATCGTTGGAAAGCCTTCTGTAAAAAGAAACCACAAAAGCACGACCTTTGCCGGAGGAGACCTCTTTGAGATGATGGACGTTGTCTCCCAAATGACTGATTAAATTTGAAGCCAGGTTATCTTTAGAGAGTGGGGAGTGTGGAGACCAGAGGGAGAGGTTGCGTTTACTATGATTTTGTAAAACAACCTCCCGCGCAACACCGTTCAAGAAATCATCAGCTTGGCACAGCAAATGTGGATGAAACGTGGAGAGAGAGAGCTTACCTTATAATGCTCCTAACAATCCCTTGAAATCTGCCATCTGCAGCTGGAGGTCAGCGAGATTGATATGTAGCTTTTGGGTTAAAGGGGTGGTGGAGGCTGGCGAAAAGTCTGGTTCATTATGTAAGAGTGTGATAGCAAAACAGAGAGAAAAATGACAAGATATATAAAAAATTCCAACAAGATAAAAGTAAGTCCATAATATAAGTAAAGAAATTCCAGCAAATTTTGTGATTAAATTCCAAGTGTTTCCCAGAGGTGAAATCAGACGAGAAATCTAGAAAATCCGAAGAAAAAAAAACGAAACCCAATCTCAGTTCAAAATTAAGGAATTATAGAAATCCATGAGCACAACCACTCCGGTTGTTGCGCTTTTTTAACATAAAAATGAATCGAACTTCCATTTTAGACATATGAAGTTATTGGTGTGTTCTTAAACAAAATTCTCCTATTTTCAACTGTAGGTTTGAATTAATCCCTGTTTGAAATTTGAAGTTGGGTTTGGTATCTCATTTGTTGTATTACACAGCCACATCTTTTACATGCTTTTTGTATAAAAATTTGTATAGTACGATAATATTGTTTTAATTGCCCACGCATAATTATTTACATTGTTTTTCGTGGAGGATCTGAAATTGGTCAACAGTTAACTGTTTTTAGCTTCTTTTTTATTATCTTCAATTTAGTGGTGGTACACTTTGGCAATCAAACACATTTTTTTATTATATCTTATTTTGTTTGTAATGAAAATAGCTCTATATATGAGAATGCGTGGCTCCTGACCGAATTCCTTGAGAAAATCAGCCTGCGGGAAGGCGTTCTGATAAATCAGAATTTTAACTGATCTAAGTTTAGTGTTTGTCCTACTTATTATGCAAAATTTTATCCGGCATTAATGTGACTCTCATAATGTAGTGAGTTAAGAACCTCTAAAGTGATATATGGTTGATGAGAGTTTTGATCGTCTAAAGCCGGTTTTAATCAAATTTTCCAATTAACCAAAATACATATAGAAAAATTCTATTGATGAAAAAGAAGACGAAAGTAGTGTGTTTAAGGTCTTCAACGGTTGAGAATAAAACGTTCTTACAGAGTAAGTTAGCTTCATCAAGATAGATCAAATCATTTGAGGATTAAATATGGGTGCATGTGACTCCAACGAAATTGAATATGGACATAAAGCAGTTACCTAGACCTGTGGTCAATTATTAAATAAATGAGGTGTCTACTGGCAAATAGTTACTAAACATGGTAATCAGGGTGAGGATGAGCAAGAAAGACGTACAGCAAACCAAAATACCCACCAAAAAACAAACCAGTTGAATCACTGCCGAGTGCCACAAATGCTGATAAGTTATGAGACGTGCCCGTCTTGTATTACGCTAATGTTAAAAGTATTAAAACCATAACTACCTGCTATGCAATTTGATACAGCCAAATGTACAATTTTATTACTTTTGTGAAGACATGGCTTTATAGGAGTACTATGATCATGAAATTACTGTTACAGGCTATTTAATGTTCCAGTAAATACAGAACGCTTATTAAGAGTGTTGGTGGGATAATCAGTTATTGTAAATATACTTTACACGCTAAATTATTAAATGATAGTGAAGACTTCATATATATTCAGGTTGGTTAGATGGAATAAACTTAAGTCTTCAGAAAGTCTAATGCCTGCTTACTTGATGATAACCATTTTAATAATGCCCCTCGGTTAATTTTTTATTATTGATAGTAAAATATTGATATCAGTGATTTCAATAGACGCCTTAAATATGAAATTACCAAATTTTTTATAACCAAGACATTGCAGGAGGTAATGAGATTTATGTAAGAGATTTTGCGGGGTAGCTTTTTATTTAGCGATGATAAGCTAATCCTACATATACCTGGTATCTGACGTCGAACCCCTTTTCCAGTATCGTGGTTTGAGAAGGTGAAGTCAAATTATCATACGTGTATTTTGAACAATGTTGCGAAGTAAATTAAAATTCACTGTTAGTCAAAATTGACGTGATCTAGACGGCAACAAAATAAAATATTGTCAGCAAAAAGTTAATATCTAGGCACAAAAGCAAAGTCATAATAAACACAATAAATAAATCCAGAATGTCTTAACAGTGTAGTTTCTGTTCATGTATAAACGGTTAAAAACACACAAAATATAAATCCTGGTTTTGAGCGTTATGACACATAAATCCATTGCATGTTTTTGGCCTATTACGCGCGGGTGTGTATTATTATTAAACAAAACTCCATTAATAACAAATAGAGTTGCAGTTCAAGAAATCGCAATTAAACCTGCATGAAACTAACAGAGATGGTATCTTAAATCGCAGTTAAGAGATAGCTTTTCTAAAACCAGAATTCGTATATGTGACCCTAAGGAAAACCGCATCTGATGAAATGGATCCTCGTTGGGTTGTAACGCGGAGCCGCACGTTACATACAACCCCCCGACAATGAAAATTAGTACACGGGGAAGGGAGCTAACCATAGGGAGATGTTATGGCTCTGTCGTAGCGAGTAAACACTGACGTTGGCTCTGTTGACACTGAATCTAGTTCCTGTATCTCTCGCGGCGTCAGTTGGTTCTGTTTCTGGTGAGATGTTGGGCGTTAGCCCGTGATCAGCAAAACTGTCTGAAGATGGAAGTATCGTCTTTTCGCCGCCTCATAGGTCAATATCGAGGAATAGCGGGCCATTATGATGTGCTGCTTGCAATTCCTGAGTACTAATGTGTGAAGGACGCAGGATGGAGGCACAAAGTTCTGCAGGACGGTTCAAGGAGTCTGCAGCTACTTTTTCTGACCCTTTAACGTGAATGACTTCATATTCCTATTCGTGAATTTGAGTAAGTTGCGAGTTGACACGTCGTGAATATAAATAATCTTTCTTTCCTCTGAGCACTGGAAGTAGAGGAAGGTGTACGGGGTAGATCTTGAACTTTCGGATATCCAGATAGGTGTGGAAGTGTAGGATCGACCGGTAGATTACGAGTAACTCTTTACCTAATGTATCATATCGCGTCTCGCGAGGTTGTAGCTTTTGCGAGAAGAACGCGATATGTCAGTGTACGCCATTGATAGACTGCTAAAGTACTGCGCCTGTGGCAACTTCGGATGCGTCTGTGATCAATTCAAAAGTTTGAGACCAATCAGGTGAATGCATAAAGCCCTTTTGGCATCCTCATTAGGCTGCATGTCGTCATTGTTGAACTGAATTAGTCGTGATTTATTGATAAAACGGCTTTCTGGCACGAGGTATTTGTGAAGAGGTGCCAGAATCTTGGCAAGGCAAGGTACGAATCGAGAATAGTAGTTCATCTTGCCGACGAACCGTCGTACCGCTCGAACGGTGATTGGAGGCTGTAGAACTTGAATGGCATGAACCTTCGCAGGTAGACGTGTCATGCCTTTTTGGAAAATTTGATGACCGAGAAATTCAATTGATGTTTGCGCAAAGACACATAGGTTGCTATGAAGCCGGAGGCCATAGTCTACTAGACGTGCGAGTAAAATGTCAAAAGGCTGCATATGTTCGGACATTGAGTTGGAGAATACTAGAATGTCAGCTAAGTAGGGAATAACAAATGGTAGACCGTCTAGTATTACGTCCATAACACATTGAAATGTTTGAGATGCGTTCTTGAGACAGAAGGGCCTATTTTGATATTCCTGTGTGCCACCTCCGGATAATCTGAGTGTAGTATAGGAAACGGAATCTTTTCCCATGGGTACTTGATAGTAGGCTTTCACTAGGTCGAGTTTTGAGTACACAGCATGACCGATAGCAGATCTGAGTAGAAAAGATGAATTTGGCAGGATGTACGAATCAGACTGTGTGCAAAATTGAGAATACGATAATCCCCACACACTCTGAATGTTTCGGGTTCTCTCTTTGGTTATACTACCACAGGCGACGCAAATGGTTAGCTGGATGGTGTACAGGTGCCTTGTTGACGTAGCATGGCGAATTCTTGCTCGGTGGCCTTATGCTTATGTGGTGCCAATGGACGTGCTCGGGGAGGATGAGGAAGTGGCTTCGATAAGATGATGCGATGAGCTATGACGGCACGCTTAGTCTTGAGATCGGGCATAAAGGAGATATGTTTGAAAATCTCTTCATGTCGCTTTAGAACATCGTCCACTTGTGGTACATGAAGACCTGGAGGAATTAGCTGCATATATGAGTCTGCTTTGGCGCGAGTCGTGTTTTTTAGCGCTGATGATAGCAACTGATTGTCAGCAGTAAGTATCTCTCGTGTTTTTGGACGTATAGTGAGGTCGAAACATTCGAGGAAGTCCCGTCCAATTATGTTTCTCGTCGTATTGGCAATTATGAAAGGATACTGGAAACATCGTTTTGAGTTGGAGAACGAGATTGCGTGTACTCGTACTCCAAACGTCGCTATGATGGAGCCATTGGCGCAGGTAAGACGGCTGGTGTTGACTGGGTGGGTGGAATAAAAATAATTGTGACAGAGTAAGCTGACGTCTGAATCAGTGTCTATGAGGTATAATTCACTAGATCTGGAGTCACGGATGAGAAAAGATGTTGATACTGGCAAATAACGATGAAACTGGTTGCACGGCTCTGGGCTTTTGAAGCCTGACTTGACTGGAGCCGTCACTGTAAAGACAATAGTTTGATTGCGCTCTACCGCGAAATCAAAGTGCTTGGAGCCAGAAAACATCGGGCGGCCAACAATTTTGGGGAATTCAGTCTCTACAGCCGCAGAGCAGGCTGATCCCGGCAGATTTCCGAACCCCCCATAGGGCCAATCATCTTGAGCTCTCCCAGGTGACTGAGTCCATCTTAACGTCGCATCTGTGCGCGGGAACCGGCAGCCATTTCTGATGCAATAGTGAGTGAAGTGACCATAGCTACGATGATTCGTACACCACTTCGCCGGAAGCTCTGGAACTTTGGCACGGCCTCCGGACCTCAACCTCTTGGGGCTGTTACGGGACGGTGGTCGTCACTGGTCACGCCTTTTCTGGTCGTGTCTGTAGTCGATGACATTGACCAAAGCTGAATCTGGCCCGACAGTGAGGCTCTCGAGCAGGATGATGAGGCGATCTATGATGACATTAGTTTGGGCTGATGATTCTGGAGACTGAGGATCGGACAGATTTGGTGCAATGCAATCTGTCTCTGAGGCAGGTGAGCTGCAGTGGTATTTCTTCCACCACTTATCTAGACGTGCCGACATTAAGTCGTCTGGCACTTCAATAGATTCGCGTAGGAACGTGGCCATTTCTTGCAGTGCAGGAGGAAGCTTCTGAAAGAATAATCGCATTAAGATTTCATTGGGTAGATTTAATTCAGTGGCTTTCTGCTCCATCTCACAAAATAGCTCGGTGGGCGTGCGGCTACCTAGGGACATATGGCTTATCAATTCTGTAGGCCTGTCTTTCCGACCTGATGTCAGGCGCTGCTTGACGGCGCATTGCAGGTTCTGCCATGGCTGCGAACATGTGTCTTCAGTGTATTGGTGCAGGATATCTTTGAGTCCGCGTGTGAAAGTCATTGGGATTGTCTTCCAAGCAATCAAAAATATTGAATCTCTTCTGTTATATTGGATACCTTGACCAATAAAAGAAACATCGTCGATCCACTCGTCAAGGTTGTCTGGATCAAATTGGCATATCTTATACTGGGTCCATTTGGTGGTGCGGCTTATTGCTGGGCTCGCCACCGGGCTTCCTGCATTTCCTGAGCTAGATGTCATCTTGTGTGTGTGTGTGCGGTGTCGAGTAAAGTTGCCAGTGTTACATCGTCGTCACCAGTTATCTAGTGGCTGTCTTCGAGAATTGTGATCTCGAGAGAGTGGCTCGCTGTGTTTTGTGGCTCAGGATTTGTTTTCTTGTGTGTTTTCCCCACTTTACCGGATTCACTCTTTCGTGGCATGTGCTTGGGCTACTGGGAGGACCAGCGCCTGCTTGATTTTCTTATTGACTAGAGTTGCTGATTAATTATTTATTGGCTGTGAGCTCGACGAGAAGGGGCACCATTTATGTAGGAGGTGTTGCGATTTATGTAGGAGGTTTTGCGCGTTAGCTGTTTATTTAGCGATGCTAAGTTATTCCTACATATGCCTGGTAGCTAACGTCAGACCCCTTTTCCAGTGTCGTGGTTTGAGAAGGCACAAAAGCAAAGTCATAATAAACACAATATATAAATCCAGAATGTCTTAACAGTGTATCTTCTGTTCATGTATAAACGGTTAAAACCACACAAAATATAAATCCTGATTTTGAGCGTTATGACACATAAATCCATTGCATGTTATCGGCGCTTTGCGCGCGGGTGTGTATTATTATTAAACAAAACCCTATTAATTACAAATACAATTGAAGTTCAAGAAATCTCAATTAAAACTGCATGGAACAAACAGAGATTGTTTCTAAAATCACAGTTAAAGGTAGGATTGTCTAAAACCAGAATTCGTATTTGTGACCCTAAAGAAAACCGGATCGAAAGAAAATAATACTCGTTGGGTTGTAACGCTGAGCTGCGCGTTACAACATAGCGCAAGTTATATAACAACAAACTATATGTTAGGAATGCTTGAATCATGCGTATCTGCAGAGAGAATTTGTAAGTTACTATAATTCTGATGTGTTTAATTACTTCAGTGAGCATTATCATATACAAATTATTCTTAGATGGGATTATTCGAGAGTTATAAATCAAGAAATAACGGCTACGAATGAATATGGGATGTGTCCCAAAACGACAATAATGTATTGTTGAAGGGCTAAAGTAGAATCGTTGGTCAAAACCATTTCTATTTGGACAATACAGTTTATGTTTCTAATATATCTATATTGCTAAATATTTTTTTCTGCTAAAAATTTGTCGAAACAATACCCCAGATAATAGATAAAATTTTACGAAAACTAAGAATAAAAATAGAGGATATTGTTAAAAATAACTTGATAAACATTATTTAAAATTTAAATAAGAAGTGTTAAATAACGAAATAAACGCTGTATTATTAGCAATCCATGAAATATCAGAAGAAAAAATCTTGAGAACAATTGAAAATTATAATGAAAACTATTAAATAATCACTGAATAGACAAACATGGAGAGTGAGAGACTGAAATAACCACTAGATGAAACGGATAATAAATTTGTATTTGACTTGGACGTCTTCTGCTATTCTGATGTGTAATAAACTTAATAATATGCATATGGCTGCTTTACCCAAACGTCATTTTAACCAAAAAAAGTCATGTGTCATAAACTGTGATACGTTAGTAGAATTAAAGTTCGAATTCAAATTTCAACACACAAAAGAATAATTTATGAATATCGATTGACAGTATTCTTTATTTACCTTGGTTCACAGAATGCAACTTGTTCGTTTTTTAACATAAGTTTGATAGTTGACACAATGCCATCTCGTTTTTTAACAATCAATGTACGACCGATGCCTAATACAATAAAACCAGTTAGCGCTAATAATAATATATTAATGTCAACGATCCTTGATACTTAAAGATAATTTGACAATTAACGCTAAATCATGTTGTCTCCATCGTCCCACAAGACTATGATAAAAGCCCAAATAAATTAATGAAAGTGTGTTTGACCACTACGAATATGCATTTCATGTATAATTATTATAACACTTGATGAATAAGATGTAGTCGCACTAATAATCGTCATAAATAACTCAAGAGCTCTTGAATCCAACGTTTTTGAAGATTTTATGGAGGCGTTTATTGTGTAGGAGGTTTTGCGGGGTAGTTGTCTATTTATAAATAATTTCCTATTCCTAAATTTTCATGGTGACTGTTATCACCACCCGTTCCATGATCATTCCCTGACCTTTTTCCGAAGGGTGAAGTAAGAAGACTCAGCCATGTTATCAGACGTTTATTGAATGTTATGTCGCAATGCATGAATCAATTCACAGTTAATCCAAATAGACCGTGCTCTAAACGATAACAAAATAAGATATGGTCAACACAATTAAATGTTTTATACACAAGTAATCACCATAAACACAATCGGCTGAATCGTGATGAATTCATGTAAATGATTTAAAAAGTACGATGATATAAATACAGACTGATTAGCAATTTACTTTAAAGTCACTGATAATTGATGAGAAGAAACACAATAAATTGTGTATCTGATAATTATTGGAGAGAAATCGTGTAAAAACAGTCATAAAAACATCTCAAATAATTATTCCAATGTTTGCTAGGTTTTGAACGTTTAAATTGTATAAATCCATTGAACTATAGAGTTTCGGATAAAAGATTGAGAAACACCTGAAGTTTGGATGAGTATAATCATAACTGAACAGTTAGTAGTTTTGTAAAATGTGGTTAATGCACGTAAACTAAGTAAATCCAATGTTTGGACACAAAGACATATAAATCCATCGCATGTTACCTGCGTATTGCACGTGGGTGTCTATATTTATTAAACAAAACCCTATTAATTACAATTAGATTTGCAGTTCAAGAAATCTCAATTAAAACTGCCTGAAATTTACAGAGATTGCTGCTAAAACCACAGTTAAGAGTAATATTGTGTAAAAACAGAATTAGACTATTTGACCTTAAAGATAACTATATTTGTCAAAATTGAACATCGTTGGGTTGTAACGCGGAGCCGCGTGTTACAAGTGCATAGCAGATAAACCCGTCTATTCTTGGATTATTGCACTTTGATTTGTTTAATGGGAGTGTGCTCATTCAAGTTAAAATTCTAAATCTTGATTATTGAGACTTAAGACCCGTGTTTCTATAGGTACAAACTTGGGTCCGATATTATTTAAAATAATAATTGCGAAATGTCAAGTCTGTAAATTCGCATATGATCTAAGATCTATCTATCAAATCGAGCCAACGTTGGTTTCTTCAAAAAAATATTGCAATAAAAATTTATGATTGCAGGAAATATTTAATAAAACTAGTTCTGAAGATAAACTCCATAAAAACGCTAGCGTAAACAATTTGCTGTAAGAGATAATTTATTTAAATTTATCTTCACGACACCTTAAGTAACGAGATTGTTAGATAAAACTTCAACATGAAGTTCAAGATTTAGGCATAACTATTCAGTCTACAGCTTCTGATGATAGAAATAGCTGGCTGCGCTAAAAATGTTCGTCAATAAAAGAGAAATGTTTTTCGGCAAGTTATACAACTAGAAATGTATATAATATTGATTAGGTCTAACTTAGAATACGCAGCTGCAACTTGGAACCCAACTCAAATTGATCTTCTAATCGAAGTAGAAGCTGTGAAATGGAAGATGTATAAATGTAATAGTCGATCTTTGTACATCATATATGCTTGTAGACTATGGCATATTTATTCACAATTATTATTGTTTATAAGACTATGTTAGAGTATAAATATATTCCATTTGAATCATTGAACTGGTGTATATTTGTGTTTGATCAAAAAAATAAATGAATTAGAATCAAGGTATAGATTTTCAGCGATCACACCTCCAATACTGGAGAAGGTTTCTGGTAAACTTTTTTCTTTTTCAATAATTTGTATCATATACAACCAGTTATAAATAAAGCTGAGAGATGTACTAAAATCATTTAAAATATACACTGTGCAAAATTGGAAAAAATATTTAATCGAGATGATCTGTTGAGTTTCGTGTTTGACAGTTCTTATCTGTGATTTCGATGTAAACAATATTTCCACTATATAAGTGTTGTAGGAGATTTGTGGTTATTGTAAGAGGTTTTGCAGGGTAGCTGTCTATTTAGAGGTGCTATACCATTCTTACATATGCCTGGTAGCTGTTGTCAAGATCCGTGCTTATGATTAGTCGCCGACCCTTTTCCGAAGGGTGATGTGAGAAGGCTAAGTCGAATCTTCATACATTTATTGAACACAATGTTGTAAAGCAAACTAAAATTCACTGTTTATCCAAATGGAACGTGCTCTAGACGGCAACAAAATAATATATTGTCAACTCATGTTATTGTCTCGTATAAAATAGTCACAATATACACAATAAATAAATCCAGAATGTCTCGGTAGAATTGACACTTTCGTTTGAATGAGAAATTTTACAAAATTTATAAATCCAGATTGTCTTGGCTGAAACGGTATTAATTTTATGTTAATGATTGAAAAAGAAAAGAAGATATAAATCTAGAATGCCTAAGCATAGTTATTGATACACATAAAATATATAATTCCTGGCTTTGGGCGTCATGTCACATAAATCCACTGCATGTTACCGGCGTATTGTGCGCGGGTGTATTTTATTATTAAACAAAACCCTATTAATTATATATAAATTTGCAGTTCAATAAATCGCTATTAAAACTGCTTTAAACTAACAGAGATTGTTGCTAAAGTGACAGTTAAGAGAAATATTGTATAAAACCAGAATTAGCATATGTGACCCTAAGGAAAACTGTATATGTCGAAATTGAGCTTCGTTGAGTTGTAACGCGGAGTCGCGCGTTACAGTATGTTTGTTAATATAAACCAAGAATTGAATAATGTATAACAGGAAATTTATCCAGTAGACTGGTTTTGTCCTAATTTGGAACTCTTCATTCTCTCTCCAGAATTTGCCGCAGACAGGAGACGAAACTTGGCACGTAGGCTTTTGAATATGTTGATATAATCACTGAGCCATCTTGACGCTCTTGTTCATTTTTAAGCAGAATTTTGCGTTAAGTTATTTTAAATACTTTATATATAAACTATACATCAAAGCTATTTTATTTTGTCTACTTTTTAATAATTTTATGATGAATTTACTTAGCGCTGGCAGTAATAATACGTAGGGTTTTTAGTATGTGGATACCATGATTAGCAAAATTATTCCTACTCTATCTACGTGTGAATATTTGACATGAACTAATGTCATTATATATATATATATATATATATATATATATATATATGTGTGTGTGTGTGTGTGATTTGATGCATTTTATATATTTTACATAATCTATTCGACATAAGATAAGTGATTTAAATTCAAATTAAAAAAATTATTCTACGACTGAGACTTTCGCAGCAGTATTGATAGAAGTGTAAGTCTTAATACTTACAAATCAGATAACCACATGGATTGTGTTGATAACGCTAAAATGTCTAACAAATTAAAAAGGATTATTGACGAAATTGAAATTTTGTCACGGCTTAGTTGGTATAATCAGAGACACTTAACTAGAAGTTGTCTGGATTCAGAAGTTACATCATAGACATGAAAACATCTAATAACTCTGAGCTTTTAGTGGAAGAGCTTTAAAGTTGGTATCAACACGAATGGACAGCAAAAATGTCTGACATATTACACCAGGAAAACATGGGAAACGAACTTCTACCTTAATTTTGTGTAAGATTACACGCAAAAGCCCTTGGACTTGAAATTTCTCAAGAATTTGTTAATAATATATTTGACGCGGAATTGTCAGCAAGGTTGAGAGCTACGATGGATGTTTACGATGATTTATAATTAGAATGACATAAGAAGCTCAAAGTATTAGATAATGTTTAACGACAACAGGAACCAAAGTTGTGCCATAACTTCATACTCGTATCTAGAGCAAGAGGAACGACAAATTTCAAAAATTAATTTACCTTACAAAATAAGGATAAGAGCTTACGACAATATTTGTTATATGAAATACAAGATCAAATAAACTTATACAGGAGAAAGTCCCATTTTTATTTATCAACTATTGTCCGACAGTGAAAGAGCAAATATGGTTAAGGGCATCAAAAATTTGTCAGAGAATTTAACACAGAGTTCGTCATTTATGTGAAATTTTCTGGTCACTGATAAGAAAGTCAACAGCTTTGGGATGAATGTTTTAATACTTTTCAACTTGGAATTAAGCCAAAAGACCCGGACTATTGGAAAAAGCACGGTTACAATGATGCACACTAATACTAGGACAGTTGGTTAACATAAACCCGTCATTGCTGATGTATTGCGGAAGTAATTTAAAACACGGAATTGTTTAATCCGTGCAATGCCAAACGCAATGGCCCGTATTAGAATGCTAAATTAAGTTAAATGAACCATATCACTTTTTGCGTAAAATTTAGCCAAATAACAAAACGCTAATGAAGAATTTTTATAATTGGAGAGGAAAGAATATTTAGACGCTCAAATTTAAAGTTTTCATCATCAACAGTGGTTGTAGAGGCTCAATACCTATTAGTAACTGAGAATCCCGTAGATGCCAAGTCGTTTTCAGTCCTTATATATTCATTTGAATCTAATAAGCTTGAATTCTCATTCACATCTATTAAATTCATGCCTGCTATATCTTGAGCTAAAGTGTTTGTGTCTCAAACTTAAGATTAGCTTCAATGATGATCGTACCTAATTATTAAATTGATAACTTAGTGTTAGGCAAACGGACTGTGTACTTCGTACGTAGAAAATCACCTGATCAAATAATTTGGAAAGAAATAAGACATGAAAAACAGAATTATTAAATTACCTGTTCCATAACGTCCCAAATATGTACGATTCAAAAGGCATAATGAAGTCAGGTATATATTGCGAATATCGAGTAATTATAAACGTAAAATTGGAGAAAAGGAACAAATGCAGCTTGTTGAGGAAAATCAGGCCAGTCAAGTACAGATTACCAAAATTGAAATTTCGCACAATTCAAAAGTATATATATATATATATATATATATATATTGTCGGCATTTAAAAAGAATGTTCTAGAAAATAAACGAATAATTTCTTTTTAAATAATATTCGTTTCAATCAGCCAAAGTGGTTAAATTTTATCAATTAATATCACAATAATTTTAACGGAGGAAATATCTTCCTCTACATACACCACCTTCTCAAAAAAGACGGCTAATTATAGACGTAATCATAGTTCTTCTGCTGACGTTGTACTCTTCCTGAACGAGTTGTGCATAATGGTGCCCCTGACGTCGACATCGCGCCCTGTACAGTTGTCACTGGCACTGCTTATTCGCCTGATTTTGACAGAACGTTATTATCTTATAACTCGGAAGAAAATGATGTTGATGTGTTCAACAACGCGTCTTGTGTAAGTTGCTGCTTTTTTATGTGCCTGCGTGATTGGATTGCACACATCAGATTCGTCCATGGAACGATGGTCATTCAACTCATCTGGTAATTCAGTCCTATCATCAATCCAGATAAACTAGAGAATGCAACGATCCAAAGTAACAAAATCCTTAATGCTATTTATCTCTATGACGACATTTTTGTCAGTCATCCTCTTGACCTTATATGGTCCTTTGTACAATGGCGTCAGGCAGTTCTTCCTATTTTCATTAGTTACAAAAACATGCGAAGCCGATCTTAGATCAGAGGACACATAGCACTTGGTTTCTGCTTTTCAAGTCTTAGTCGAAGCCAAACGACACATCTTATCACTTAGTGCTCCTACAAACCAATATACATAGCTAGATGCCCTATCAAGACTACTTGGAGTTTCTATTAGATCTCCAGGCAGACTTAATGGTTTTCCATATAAAAATTCTGCCATTGAAGTTATTAATTGTGCCCTATATCTGTTGCACATGTCAAGCAATACTATAGGAAGATCGTGAATCCAGCTGGTTCCACTAGTACACCTCAACGCAGCTTTCAATTCACGATGCAGCCTTTCTACCATCCCATTCGCTCGTGGATTGTATGTGGTAGTATGCAATACAGTTGTTCACATGATATTAAGAGATCTTACGAAATGTTCTGTCATAAATTGAATACCGTGATCACTAGTGACTCTTTCCGGAACACCATAACGCGATATCCAATTATGTAGGAACGTGAACAAGACTTCTTTCGCTGTCATGTCTTTCAAAATCTTAACTTAAAACTGGCGACTGAAACGATCTACCATTGTTAGCATCTTTTTGGCCGTTGACTTCAAGCATTTCAAATGTGTCTGTGTGTACATGTCTGAAACTTCCAATTGGTATCCCAATATTCTGTATCCCGGTTCTCGTATGTCTCTACACCTTACACGTTTGATACTTGACACAGGCTCTTACCCATATCCGTATGTCTTTAGACATGCTCGGCCATACGTACCTGTCATTAACTAATCGAATGATGGCTTTTATGGATGGATGTCCCATATCGTGTAATTGTTGGATAATTTTGGCTCGTAACTCCAACGGCACATATGGTCGAGTTTGATTTCTGAACGTTTCGCATAACAACAACTTGCCAATTAGAAGCTTACGAAAATATCCTAACTAACGTAAATTGATCCAATCGTTGTGGTTCTTCGATTTGATTTACTAAATTGTTTGAAGAATCATCTTCTTTCTTCAATGGACCTTGATGTATCAGCTCGACGTCTAATTCATTCGGTCTGCTAAGTACATCCGCTACCAGATTCTCTTTATCAGGAATATGAGACACAGTAAAATCGAACTCTGCTAACTGGTTAATATGAGAATTCACCCTGCGAGAGAAATTAAGCCTCGCTGTTTTACTATGTATGCTGATCAACGGCTTATGATCTATCAGTAATTTGATCTGATGACCTTCTAAATAATGCTCAAAATGTAGCACTACGGCATACACAGCTAGAAGCACTTTACCAAACGTATCATACCGTTTTTATCGGTCATTAAGCTTTCGGCTATAAAACCCAATCGGTCTTGCTATATCCTTGTCACTTTGCTAAAGCACTGCCCCTATTGCAACATCTATAGCATTTGTGATTAACTCGAATGGGTTCTCCCAATCTACAGGTGCTACTGTGGTTATGTCACTTAGCATTTCCTTGGCCCTCTGGAATTTTTATCGGCCTCCCTGACTCAAGTTTATAGGCCAAGACTTCTTGATCGTGCTCTTTTCAAGTGAGAGATGGAGTGTTAACGTTCCTAGAATTCCAGCTAGACCTAAAATAAATTTTCGATAATAGCTGATCATGCCCAAGAACCTTCGCAAATGGCGCACTGTGAGTGGTTCCTTTACGTCTTTGATAGCTTGCATTTTATCTTTCAAAAAGTTTCATTTCATCTTTGGAAAGTACATGTCCAAGATACTTAACTGAAGAGCATCCAATGTTACTCTTATTGGGTTTGTCCACTAATCCATATTGTTCCAGCCTGGTTAAAACCGTTTCCAAATGCCTACGATGTTTACCACGTGAGCGAGTAAAAAGTATTATGTTGTCTATTTACACTCTCGCAAAAGGAAAATTCTGAAGGATTTCTCCAGCCAAACGCTGAAATGTCTGACTGGCATTTTTCAAACCAAAAGGCATTCGAAGAAATTCATGCGATACCCCTCCTGGAAATCTGATTGTGGTGAGTGGTATAGAACTTTCCTCAATCGGTATCTGATAGTACGCTTTTTGGAAATCTAAAGTTGAACAAACCTCATACCCCATAATGTCTTGGAGCAGAGTACTGTGGTTAGGGAGAGGATAAGAATCACCTTTTGTCACTGAGTTTATTAGATGATAATTTCCACAAACCATCCATTGTCCCAGTTCAGGTTTGGGAACTACCACTATTTGGGAAGCAAAATTGGAATTTGACCTTCTACAAATACCCTCTTTGAGCAATTGGTGAAATTCGGACACAGCAACTAGGTGCTTGCGTTTTGCCAATGGTTGGATCTTTGGTGAACAGGGCAACGGAGCCACCAATTCGATGTAGTGTTCAACTTCTGTCTTCAATCCTCTTCTTTTGGCACTGAAAATTGATATATTAAAAGGTGTTTCTCGATGATGTCGGCAAAGTCATGTGCGACCGTGGGACGGGGTAAAAGGACTGCTCTAACTATCAAAGTGTTAGACTCAGTTTGTGTTAACACCCCTACGTCTCCTGCGATAGTCCTAGTTTTGGGATCTAGAGTCAGTTTGATGTGCGTCAATAAATCCATCCCAATGATATGGTTCTTGATCTCGGCTACGAGAAAGTTCTATATAAAACAGGATTTCTGGCCTAAGGTCACCGATAATCCTTTCATCCCCCTGACTCCTATCGGACTACCATTTGCAGCCCATATTTGATAATCAAATGTGGGGCAATCTGCTTCCACCATGTCTAACCTAACTATGCTTACTTCAGCACCTGTGTCGATGAGAACCTCCAGTCCAGTTAATACATCTTTAATAATGAATTTGTTGCTGGAAAATCTGGCAATGTTTTCCAGATCTCTGCTTAGGAAGAATCTCACTCTCTTGCCTTTTGTTTCGTTGCTATTTGGCTTTGTCGCATTTTTTGCTTTCGCCTTAAGTATGCCTTTTAAAGGAATGTCTGGGAGCCTTTGCAATGAAACCCCCTGCGGCTTCTACTAGCGGGGTTTCATAATTTTCCCGGTGATGGATTCCTCTCTACCGGATTAGTGCTTCCTTTCCATTTGGGTCCACCTAAACGCGGGTATGTGCAATTCTCTCCTTGCCACTTTGCACTTCGTCCGTATTCACAATGTGACTTACGTCATCCGCGCGGAACATCGAAGCGTTGACGCGAGGGACTCTCTCGAGGTCTAGTTTTTCTATTCTGACTCTGAAATTTCGAAATAGTTCTCGCCCTATCAGTCATTTTTTTATGTACTTCTCTACATAAGTAACGCACACTTTCTTGTAGCGTAAGGGTGGTTTCGGTATCTATCCTAACTGGCTGTACCATGACAGAATTTGCAGTTACAGCATGTACCTGTGGTTCCTGCTGTTTATACATTCCGACTGAGTTTCCTTGGCCAATCAACATTCATTGTTTCAAACACCTCTATTGTGGTTCTAAGCCTGGATGGTAGCTCAGCTGTAACAGTGGAATTCACCACATCTCTAGATATTTTCAACCCGGAAGCTTTCGTACAAAGGCATTCATTAAACTCTGATGGTAGTTGACGCCCTATCTTTTCTAGGTGTAATAATTCGCACGTTTGTGCCGATCATCCAGGCTGATATTTCTGTTGAATTTCGGCCATTAGTAACTCAAATGCATTATATGGTTCTTCTTCCGCAGTTCTGTTTCTAAAGTTTTCCAAGATGCGTCTGAAATTCTCTGGCAATGCCATCTATGCTGCAGCAAATTTCTCCATAGGGTTTACAATCTGGTAAGCTTTAAATATCATTTGGGCATCCCCGACCCTACTTGAGTATTTTTCTGATCTATACGGTGGTAGACTGAATATTTTTGGACTGGCGTGGGCGCCATATTTTGCTGAGGCTCCATACCTATTATTAACTGAGAACCACATAAATGCCAAATCGTTTTCAGACCTTATATATCCATTTGAATCTGATAAGCTAGAATTCTCATTCACATTTATTAAATTTACGCCTGCTATATCTTGAGCTAATCGGCTTATGTCCTCAAACTTAAGATTAGCTTCCATGCTGATCGTACTTAATTATTAATTTGATAAATTAGTGTTAAGCAAACGGAATGTGAAATTATTACGTAGCAAAACACCCAATCAAATAACCTAGAAAGAATATATTACAGTTAAATACTCTCTGTTGCGAAGAACTAATATATATGCAAGTATGTATTAGGTTTTGCGAACCTAATAACAAATTAGTTCAGTTGTGACCAGAAGGATAAACCAAAGGCAGCATGAACGGAAAGTATAATCTCATGCACACTCGTTTCGTGCTTACTGGCGACTCATCAGTAGGAGCCGGTATTACGCCCTTTAACCACTATATATTTGGTAGAAAAATGTGGAATAATAGGACGGTACAATCTCCTAGACGAATGTGTAAACCTGTAATAGTGAAGCTAGCATAATCTGAAGTCAACGACAATACGACTTCAATGCTAACTCATACTATATAATATATATACCGAGTCTGTAAAGGATATTAACACTATGGCTATTGTGTTAGTAACTGATACCTTTTTTGAAATCGATGAGTACCGGATACTAACACTATGGTTTCCGAGTCGGTACATGATACCAACCTGATGGATATAAATTTATGCTAATGTTCACCAAAATTGAGAATTACAACAATTTCCGAACACCTGTTACTCCAGTTAAACCATACACTCTGGCCTTCATCGATATCAGTTATCACATTTCGCGGTAAGCATGACATCATTCAATTCAATATATTACAGTTAAATACTGTTTGTTGCGAAGAACTAATATATATGCAAGTATGTATTGGGTTTTGCAAACTTAGTAACAAATTAGTTCAGTTTTGACCAGAAGGATAAACCAAAGGCAGCATGAAAGGAAAGTATAATCTCATGCACATTCGTTTCGTGCTTACTGGCGACTCATCAATAGGAACCGGTATTACGCCCTTTAACCACTATATATTTGGTAGAAGAATGTGGAATAATAGGACGGTACAATCTCCTAGACGGATGTGTAAACCTGTAATAGTGAAGCTAACATAATCTAAAGTCAACGACAATGCGACTTCAATGCTAACTCACACTATATAATATATACCGAGTCTGTAAAGGATACTAACACTATGGCTATTGTGTTAGTAATTGATACCTTTTGAAATCGATGAGTACCGAATACTAACACTTTGGTTTCCGAGTCGGTACATGATACCAACCTGATGGATATAAATTTATGCTAAAGTTCACCCAAATTGAGAATTACAACAATTTCCGAACACCTGTTACTCCAGTTAAACCATACACTCTGGTCTTCATTGATATCAGTTATCACATTTCGCGGTAAACATGACATCATTCAATTCAATATATTACAGTTAAATACTGTTTGTTGCGAAGAACTAATATATATGCAAGTATGTATTAGGTTTTGCGAATCTAGTAACAAATTAGTTCAGTTGTGACCAGAAGGATAAACCAAAGGCAGCATGAACGGAAAGTATAATCTCATGCACACTCGTTTCGTGCTTACTGGCGACTCATCAGTAGGAGCCGGTATTACGCCCTTTAAACACTATATATTTGGTAGAAGAATGTGGAATAATAGGACGGTACAATCTCCTAGACGAATGTGTAAACCTGTAAAAGTGAAGCTAACATAATATAAAGTCAACGACAATGCGACTTCAATGCTAACTCACACTATATAATATATATACCGAGTCTGTAAGGGATACTAACACTATGGCTATTGTGTTAGTAACTGATACCTTTTTTAAAATCGATTAGTACCGGATACTAACACTATGGTTTCCGAGTCGGTACATGATACCAACCTGATGGATATAAATTTATGCTAAAGTTCACTCAAATTGAGACTTACAACAATTTCCGAACACCTGTTACTCCAGTTAAACCATACACACTGGTCTTCATCGATATCAGTTATCACATTTCGCGGTAAGCATGACATCATTCAATTCAGTATATTACAGTTAAATACTGTTTGTTGCGAAGAGCTAATATATATGCAAGTATGTATTAGGTTTTGCGAACCTTGTAACAAATTAGTTCAGAGTGTATGGTTTAACTGGAGTAACAGGTGTTCGGAAATTGTTCTAATTCTCAATTTGAGTGAACTTTAGCATAAATTTATATCCATCAGGTTGGTATCATGTACAGACTCGGAAACCATAGTGTTAGTATCCGGTACTCATCGATTTCAAAAAAGGTATCAGTTACTAACACAATAGCCATAATGTTAGTATCCTTTACAGACTCGGTATATATATTATATAGTGTGAGTTAGCATTGAAGTCGTATTGTCGTTGACTTTAGATTATGTTACTTCACTATTACAGGTTTACACATTCGTCTAGGAGATTGTACCGTCCTATTATTCCACATTCTTCTACCAAATATACTGTGGTTAAAGGGCGTAATACCGGCTCCTACTGATGAGTCGCCAGTAAGCACGAAACGAATGTGCATGAGATTATACTTTCCGTTCATGCTGCCTTTAGTTTATCCTTCTGGTCACAACTAAACTAATTTGTTACTAGGTTCGCAAAACCTAATACATACTTGCATATATATTAGTTCTTCGCAACAAACAGTATTTAACTGTAATATTTTGAATTGAATGATGTCATGCTTACCGCGAAATGTGATAACTGATATCGATGAAGGCCAGAGTGTATGGTTTAACTGGAGTAACAGGTGTTCCGAAATTGTTGTAATTCTCAATTTGGGTGAACTTTAGCATAAATTTATATCCATCAGGTTGGTATCATGTACCGACTCGGAAACCATAGTGTTAGTATCCGGTACTCATCGATTTCAAAGAAAGGTATCAGTTACTAACAGTATTTAACTGTAATATATTGAATTGAATGATGTCATGCATACCGCGAAATGTGATAACTGATATCGATGAAGACCAGAGTGTATGGTTTAACTGGAGCAACAGGTGTTCGGAAATTGTTCTAATTCTCAATTTGAGTGAACTTTAGCATAAATTTATATCCATCGTGTTGGTATCATGTACCGACTCTGAAACCATAGTGTTAGTATCTGGTACTCATCGATTTCAAAAAAAGGTATGAGTTACTAACACAATAGCCATAGTGTTAGTATCCTTTACAGACTCGGTATATATATTATATAGTGTGAGTTAGCATTGAAGTCGTATTGTCGTTGACTTTAGATTATGTTAGCTTCACTGTTACAGGTTTACACATTCGTCTAGGAGATTGTACCGTCCTATTATTCCACATTCTTCTACCAAATATATAGTGGTTAAAGGGCGTAATACCGGCTCCTTCTGATGAGTCGCTAGTAAGCACGAAACGAATGTGCATGAGATTATGCTTTCCGGTCATGCTGCCTTTGGTTTATCCTTCTGGTCACAACTGAACTAATTTGTTACTAGGTTCGCAAAACCTAATACATACTTGCATATATATTAGTTCTCCGCAACAAACAGTATTTAATTCATTTAGAAGACCGGTTTCATCCTTATTGAAAACACATAACCTACTTGCCAAAATTTGCTGCTGACGGGGTTCGAATCTTGGCCCGTCAGCTCCGGAATCTGTTGCTCTAGCAACTGGGCAACCTTGCCACACCCTGATGTATTCCGTGTAGGAAAACTATCATAATACTATTTTTTGTCGATTCAAAGTAAATGTTGAACAGTATATGCAGACATTAAAGTTATCACATTACTTGAAGGAATAAATATAGATATCATTTAGGATTAATATTAACGATACAGTTCATTTCACTGTATAAACCAGGCAATTGCGCAACCGTGTCAACAGAACGTGTTCAACCGCCATTGGGGCATCATTTGACGAAGTAATCGAAAATTTATAGGAAATCTCACTATGAGATCATCGATTCGTTCTTAGTGGACTGTAAATTGATACATGTGAGGCCATTCAGTGAGTTATAAAGTCTTGATAAACCGGGCTTTTTCCAATTTTTTAATTCCTACATCACTGGAATCGCAGTTTGCATTTATATTTAATGCTTATAGTAATTTTAATTCTGAAAATGCACAATTTCAGTTGGTGATGGAAACACCAAATCATGTGTCACAAAGCATTGGATTTTGTACTTTTCATATTTAAGTATCTTCATATAGCTCATATCAAAATAATTTATACTATTTACGTATTCGACATGGCGAATCATGTAACAAGATTGCGCAAACAGTATCTAAAGTATATAACAAATTCAACATGAATTAAAGGCGTTTCAAATTCCATTTTCATTTTTACCTTGGATTCCCAGTTTGTCCATAGATGTGGCAATTTTTCTGCTAATTTAGTATAATATTCTTAATTATAAAATGAAATATATGGACGTGACTTCTGTACACCTTGATTAATATTGAATGATTTCGAATCAGAGCCAAATTTTCCTTCGATTCTCCACACATTGAAACCGTTTTTAATAGGATGGTATTAATGTTATAATTTTATAAAATTTGAAATCTTTTCAACATTTTTGTGGATATTTCTGTAAACCAGATGTTGTCGGAAATCAAAAAGTTAAGAAATTCAAACAGATATAACGGATCGAATTTTACTTAAAACTGACGTGTAGCTGTTTTAACTTAATAAGAAATTCACGAGAATAGTTCTGCAACAAATATTCAGTCTGCATTTGCATATTATCACTAATATCAGATTCAATTTCCGTTCACTTTTTTCATATTTTACAATAATATATTTCCCTTGCTATCAATGAATCTATTCTTTAAATCAAGTTTGTGAGCTTGAAGTAAAAACCAATCCCATTTTATTTAACGTCATTGAACAACATAACAAAATTACCACCAGTTGCACCGCACTGACGCGTTTCGACTTTCCATGATCATCACCAGAATACGACGGCAAACTGACTATCGAGGATCAAACCGGATTGAATATATATGGAAATCAAATTTAGATATGCGGCTCTCAACTCTAACAGTCTCGCATACATTGAACTTGACTAGAAATGTCGGCTGCACAATTTCTATGCAGTTACGAATATTAACTGTTTGCAGCTTTCGTTTTTGGTTAAATGCAATTGGATTGGTGTTTACTTTAAGCTCGCAAACTTGATTTAAAGAATTGTTACCACCACCCGCGCAATCAATTTTTGTTAACTCAATGAATCTATTCAACTAATGTTTCTTAAGATGAAAATTGTGGAATATTAGAAATATGTAAGTAATTTAAGCAGTTGATTTTGCGGCTGAAATCAGTCATTACCTAATTTCTTTTCGGAACTATCAACAAGAACGGCAAACTATAAGAAACCTCGTGAACAACTCACTTCGTAGGCTAAATTTGTACATTTCAATTTGTTTTGTGACGAACCGCAACGATTATCAGAAAGAAATTGTGCTACTCAATGCGGCTTTAGTAGCACGTGTGAATAGTTTAAAAATGTACATTGCACGAACGATGGTTTCTGCATAAGTTACAATTTCGAATATGTATGTATATGTATTTATTTTGCTTAATGTGCTCTTAATGGTTTAAATACAATAATTCAAATTCCTATATGCAAAATAAGATCTTGCGCATTTTTTACATTTTAGGTGACTGTTGTGTTCACACAAGAAGAGGTAAGAAAACTTCGCTTTATTCATTTTATAATGTTATTCTTATAAACGTTTTTTTATTCAGTTGTCGCAAGCAATATTAATGTGAATCATTGAATCTAATTATTTGGTGTAATGTGTATATATAAATCAATTTAATTTCTGAATGAGCAAGTTTCATCGAAAATAATGAAGAAAACCGGAAAATTTACCAGTTAATCTTGTTTAACATTTAAACTCTATAAAATTTCTTAGCTTTTTATGTTCTGTTTAAAAATCATCGAGATCACGTCAAATTTATAAATCGGGCTACCTGTAAAGTGGATAGCGATTGTTATTTTGGCCTTGGATTTTCCTAAATGGGTTCAGGCATTCGAGAGACAGGATGATGTATTGGCTAATTAGAAGTTAGCTTCGGCGTAAATGATCCTCAAAGCTGCGTATATAAGGTATGCATTAATTCGCAACACTCACGTGCCTTAAATTGTATTAACACATAATACAAGCAGAATTACATAGCAGAAAAACCCAGATTACAAATATTCTATTCGTAAACGTAGCAAATAATAAATTTGCCTAGATCATCTTCATACTATTTAACTAGACTTTAGCACAACAAATTTAAGAACACAAGTTAAATATAGGACCATCAACAGCTGTCAATTGGGAGCTCGATTTTTAATTTGACCATTGATCAATTTGCATCAAACCATTTGAAATGACATGTGTTTTATGGCCTAAAAAATAATCAGTGCGAGCAATTCAAAAAGTCATCTTAAACTTAAAAACAGCAGCAACAAATATAGTACTGCTCAATGCCCAGATCTGATGCGAAGCATATACCCATAACAAATTTTAATTAGTAAATTATAATATTCTCCTTTCACATTTAAATCTAAATTTCGACCAAATATTTACCTTCTATTATTTTTATGATATTAATAATATTATATATATATATAGAGTATATATATATATATATATATTAGTGTTAGGTTATATATATATATATATCAACATTCAATAACCCGGGTACGTTAGGGCTACTCTAGTTTATCGTATAATAACCGTAGATCCGTTGTAACCAATTACATTTTAGCAATGGTACATTAATTGTTGCAGTGAAAGATTATTCAATTTCTCATAAAACGATATTATGTGCCATCATTTTATTTTTTTAACGTAGTACACATATAGGAAATATGTTTGCATTTTTTTCTTATTTAAAAGTTTTTAGAATATAATGGTTTCAATAATTTTGGTTGTAAAAATATTTAGTTTATGTTTGGAACTCTGTTAAAATATCTGATTTTCAATGCGCCTTAAAATAAAATTTTAATTCATTTTAGTTTTCTTTTTAATTTCGAAAAGGGAATATATTAATTTTTATTCTGTTATAAATTTGAATTCAAATTGTACTAATTCTTTTAAGTATATTTACAACATCCGATTTGTACATTCCAAGAATGAGAATAAATTCTTATTTTTATTCAATGAAATTTTTTTCATATTAAACTGATTAGCAAAATGAAAATTATGTAAGTCTGTTTTTGGTTTACAACAATAACAAATCAATGTTCCAATGTGTGTTAAATTAAATTAATAAATTTGCTATTTTCATATGAGAATATGTGAAACCAATGATAATTTCAAAATCACATTTCTTTTCTTGGTCGTCAATAAGTTTTATACGTTAAAACACATTTGCGTGACAGTAAAAATACCGAATAAATTTTAAATTTCATATTTGTCTAAGTCTACCACTAATATGATACCCATATGTCATATTGATGGTAAAATGAAATTTAATTAATAACTACTGCTTGAGAGGTGGGGAATTGTCGCAGTTTGTTTATGGTATAAGGATTATATTTCAAAGAAACTCCATCGTACGTCTTCAAGAATCTTGGTTAGCAGCTGAGACAGGCACATTTGGCCAAGAACACGTAAGTCTCTTGCAATATATCAGATGCTGTTGAGTGCATATTTTCTTGAAGAGACACCACGGAGCTTCGACAAAGCATCGACAGAACATTGCGTAAATAGCATACATCCACCACCTGCTTACTGGTCAATATTTACTTAAATAAATTGGGTGTACATATTTTCACAAACAAAATGCAATAGAGAATGAGAATAAACACACAGACACACACACACACACACACACATATATATATATGCTATGTTACAGTTGTTTGTTATATATATATACGAATGAGTTTAGAGAGAGAGAGAGAGAAATTTGTAAATCTTTGCAAAGTTCTATATTTCAACAATATTTTATTAATTAATTTTCCATCTGTTGTTCGGACTGGCCACAAACAAAAACAAATGATTACGGTACAAAATACTTATATTGAGTTCAAGTTTCCGTTTTATGAATATTTAGCCTTTGTTATTCACTACGATTTCCAAGCCTCGTATGAAAGTATTCTAACATAATAAACCTTGATGCGATTCGAAGATATTCTGCAACAATTAGTATCCATTTGTTATATATTTAATTGAATGATGTCATGGTTACCGCGAAATGTGATAACTTATATCGATCAAAGCCAGAATTTATAGATTTACTGGAGTAAAAGATGTTCATAAATTGTTGTAATTCTCAATTTTGTTGAACTATAGCACGCAATGAAATCCACCGTATTGGTACCATGCACCAACTCGGCAACCATAGCGTTAGTACCATGTACCTTTACGGTATTACAATGTTGGTATCGAGTACTGACACAATAGCCATAGTGTTGGTATCGTTTACAGACTCGGTATATATAATATATAGTGTGAGACTTTATATGATGTTATCTTCACTTCTTCAGGTTTACACATTCGTCTAGGAGATTGTACCGTCCTATTTTCCCACATTCCTTACCAAAATATATAGCGGTTAAAGGGCGTAATACCGGTTCCTACTGATGAGTCGTCAGTAAGCACGAAACAAATTTGCACGGAATTATACATTTCGTTCATGCTGTCTTTGGTTTATTCTTCTGGTCATAATTGAACTAATTTGTTACTAGGTGCGCAAAACCCTAATGCAAAATATCATAGCAACCTAATCATATAATTTTTTTTTGTTATCAGTCCAGATCATACTTCAAATTAGCCAATTAAAATAAATCTAATTTGCTATTGAACTCACGATTTCTGTTCGTGTTAAGTTTGGTAGAAACTCACTAAATTATCAGTTGGAAAGCAAAAGCCATTGCGCACACATATACATTAAATATATTATGTGGAATAAAGAAATAGAATTAAGTTAAATGCTATCAATGCTGAAATAATATTTCGTAATTATAATATACGTAAACACTCACGATTTTCATCCACAAATAATTAATTTGTCCATTTCAATTTGTCTTCTATTGTTGAAACTAGGGAAGAAAACTTTCTTTCGTAGTAAATGAGGTAATGCAAAAATTTAACATAGCAAGTAGAAGCAATAGAAATGGCCATAAATGATATTTATGTGAATGAAATAATTACGCAGCTCCCGTTATATCTAAATTAATTTACATGTACATTAGGTGTACACAAAATGATGCGCGTCTTCGAATGGATGTTTGAGGTGTGACCGTGAAACTAACCAAATGATTAAAGCCATCGATTATGTATTTTTATACAATAAAGAAAGTTCGTTTAATATTCTCAGTTTATGTCTTTGCCGCATAAATTGCAGGTTGAAAGACAAATTTGGATTGAAATTCGTATAAGGAAACGTGCGTCGTGCCATCGCAGTTTCTAAGATGAATTACCCATGCGTTTAGAATTTCCTTCATAAAGGGACTCCAAACGAGTTATGTGTAACTAGAGCTACGGATCTCAACTGTGCCTGTCTCACATATGCCTTAACTGAATGGAACGACGAATTCTCAATTTATGTAGAACAAATGTGTAGGCTTGAATGAAGATAGCTTTTGCGAACCTGGATTAATTGAAATTACCTGATCTGCGTTTTGACTAACTACTGGAACGATGAACGTTGCGTTAGTCAAAACGCAGATCAGGGAAATGTATATGCTTTTCTCAATATTTGCAAAATATCATACCTTCTGTTTTAGTATGAGGATTTACAACCAGAAATGGTGGGATGTTCAATGTTAATCCTGTTCTTGAGGAATTGTTTTTAAATAACAATATCTTATTATATTTCAATATTGTGAACCTATAGACAGTTATAACTAATATTTTCTGTAAATCAAGTTTGGAGATAGAAGTTAACAATACTTAATTGATATATAGGGAAAACAAAATAAGATATTCCGCTCTCGCCCGAAGAGATGTACATCAGATATTTCACATATCACAACCCATTTTTCATCCGTGTTTTACACAATACGTCTCTTTTAGTGAACTTTATTGGCTTCTCAATATATAACTTGCAAGTATGCAACTTTTGATTACCATGATCCTATATATATATATATATATATATATATATATATATATATATATATATATATATAATTTTTTGATAATTCATTTCTCTGATACTTATGTTAAATGCAACGCAATTTTCTTTTTTTTATACACTTATCGGTCGGTTTTTTAATGGTAATACGTTGTTTCATTTATGTAATAAATTCTACTTCAGTGGCATTCGCAGACTTAATCATGAGAAATTTGCATTTGATAGTATATTCTACTAATTGGTAATTTTAGCGTATTTAAATTTCGATTATTATCTTGCCTCAAATTTGTCAAATTGTCTTAACGATTGCATAAATTCATGATAAATGTTTTGTATAAAATTAACCTTTACACCAAATATTTTGTAAGCTTTTTTATACTTCAAACGCAGAATTCTAATGTATAAAATATGCAACGCGACTGAATCCAAGCAAATTGTAAAATTGTGGTCTAAACTTAAAACTGACATGTTTTCAATTTCTTTCAGAGTTATTCTCAACGCAACTATGACGGAAGCGATGTATGTAAAAAGTCCAAGTTAATTTAATCTGGAAATATTTATAATGTATCAAAATATTACAATAAACTTTGACCTTGTCATTTAAATTACCTAAAAGTTGACAGACGTTGTTAAAATTAATCACTTAGTTTTGTCACAAATTTTTTTACTTATTTCTGGCACTGACGTTCATACATCAGTAAGAAGAAAAATTTTGCATGTTACCAAATAAAATTTAACACACTCAATTAATTTTAATCTATCTCACACCAAAGAAAATCTATAGTAAGTTACAATTAATTACACGTTTCTACCTTAAGTGCAACTTCTAGCAGCAAGACGAAGATCTATATAACAATGATCAAACCACCATATATATATATATATATATATATATATATATATATATATATATATATATATATACATTGAACTAACAGATCCGCGACGATCCAATTGATCTCCATTTCAAATTTCACATCAATTTAATCGTCGAGTTGGCTGGGTGCTGATTCCTCCCTTCCTTCCGAGGGCTTCAACATCAATCGTACTAGTCACTGGAAATGAGCTGCGATCTTATCTCCGTTGACTGGCAAGGTTTCGATACCATTTTTCTAGTACCACCATATGGATTTTGATCACACACACACAGCACAGTGCTTACAATAAGAAATCTACGCTAACGTGTGTGTGATTTGAAGCCTGAGGAAGGTACTGGAAATGAAGTACGGAAACTTTTCCAGTCAAAGTAAATTATATGGCACTTCATTTCTAGTGGTTAATACGAATAACTTTGAAACCTTCGGAGGGAAGACGCGAATTAGCAACCAACCAACACAAAGACGAACTCGATGCGTACTTGAAAATGGGATCAATCGGATTTTCACAAAACTGATTATGCAAATATTCTACCCACGAAGCTAAACCGTGGATACTCCAAATATGACGATCGCATTGCGCAACACTATACAACAACGTTTGACTAAACATTATATCATGTAGCAATGTTATTTAATCCAGTAGACCTATTTCGTTCTTATTTAGAATTCTTCATTTACTTTCAAGAATTTGCCACAGACGGAGCTCGAGCCGAGAAAAACTTTCTTGAGAGTCTGATATTGTTCAGGGCGCCATTCACATCGCATACTCCACACATTTTGAAGTCATCTACCAAGTTATTTTTCTGGTTATATATATATATATATATATATATATATATATATATATATATATATATATATATATATAATATCGAGTGATGCATTCTTAAATAACTTGTGTGAAAATAGAGAATGCTAAAGTAGGAACATTATCGCGACTGTACAAAAATTATTCCGTCGACATCGCAATCAAGCACAATATGTGTGTGTGTCCTTTATGGAAGAGAGCTCCATTTCTATTTTTTGTATCTGACCATGGCTTGACAGAATGCCATTTTACTCTGATGGTGAACGTGGAAATTTAAAACACGCCTGCAAATGTTGTGTAACTGTTGTCTAACTTTGTTGTGCAATAGATGAAGTAATGCATATGCTGTTTATTTAAGATCGAAAACAATTTTTAAATAAATTTCTTGTATACCAATAAGCCAATGATGTCTTGATTGAACACAATGCATATTTTTTATTGTCGTTGAAACTTATTATTTTCTGAATTTTTCAATAGCATTATTCACAGCAATCATACGAGGTAAGGCAGATTTATGAAAAAAATTCGTTTAAGAAAACATTTGTCTGAAAAATTAGATATAATGTTCAATATGTAATTCGACATAAACACTTTATTCCTTGCCATGACAGCTTTGTTGGCGTCCATCAATTATACTTACCGAAAAAATAGATAAGTAAGAACCCAAATGAAAAACACCAATTAGCCTTTTTGTTTGTTAACTAATACGACTTTAAAATTTAATTCATACGCCACAGCGTGAATTATTATATTTTTAACTGCAGTGCTAAAACTGCGAACATTTCACGTTGTCTGAAAAAAATCTTCAATTATTGCCTGAAGAAGCGCGCTTAGCAATGCAGAGAGAACATGGAGTGTACAGCGGATTAGCGGACAATTCTGCGTTACTTTTGTTGACTATCTAGGAATGAAGTTTACGCGGAAATGCAAGCTAATATGTTCAAGATCGCAGGAAATAGGGCCGTGATACCAGTGACAGTTGGCGCAATCAGCAATCTAGCATGTACATTAAGATTTGATGGAGGAGCAAATGTTGAATGTCTTATAGTTTGTATAGGCTGTAGCTTTAACTGAGTCGCCTGGAATTTAAAATTTTTACTTAACTCAATTAGAAAGAAAGGTGTCGAAGTGTTTCTGAAACTTTTCGAGTCAATCAGACCAGTCAAAGTAGGGCATAAGGCTTCCGAGTGGAAATATGTTTTGCAGAAGTCATATTTTTTCGGCTTTTGGTTCTCTTTGTCAATTATATTTATCGTCTAGGTAAACTCAATAATAGTGAATGATTAAAGTGGATCAATGGGGATGCTGACTAACGATGATTTGGCTACACGATGTACTATACTCAATATGCAGATAAACATCTATCTATTGAGCAAATGATTCCAGGCTGTCAGGAAATGTCGCAAAGAACACGGACTCCAGCTAATAAGAAAAAACTAGATATCTATTATCATTTCGATTTTTAAAAAAGTAGAAAGTAATTAAAATCACCTTTTAATCATAAAAACAATACGAAAGGGCTCAAATCAAGCATTCTATTGTCTCAAGAATGATAATATATTTAAATAACTTTGAAAATTATTCGTTAAATAGTATTAAACCTGTGTGCAAGCAATGGACATCTATTTTTGTCATTTCGGCTGTCAGTTAAGCTAATGTGTTGTCAACTCCAGAGATGCACAATGCATTAACGATTTCGTAAATATTGACGATAAATAGTGTCAAAAACATTTATAAAATCCCTGTAGAAATTCATTTAAATTGTAACAGAAAAATGTATAATTACAACAAATACTTATAAAATTAGATGAATTAATTCTCACATTGTTTCAAGAATTGTGTAGTAAATCAAATTTGACAATTTTAAAATTGCCATGCATGAGGCGAATTTGGACTATAAACCTCAAAACGCGTTTAGATATACTGATTTATAATTTTTTCGTTGAAACATGAAAGTTATATAAGCAACTCGATATCGTGGGTAATTTATTGCACAAGAGTGTAGATCACATGAAGTTTGGGCCAATCCTATTTATTTTTCAAGCAAAATTATGCGTATTTAGTTAATTGACGCGATGCTGTAACTGAGGTATTTAATGTTTATATCGTTAGGTTTAATTGTGCTATGTATTTAAAGTTTTCTTAATTTTACTACAGTCTTATCCACAAAAATCGTACGAGGTAAGCCAGTTAACTTTCTATTCAAAGCATCTGTTGACTTCGAACTTTCAACATTAATTATTTAATATTGACGTTGGATTCTATACCGTAGATATTTTTACATTAATTTTGTAATTAAAAGTTAAATGTACGTTTGATCTGTTACATTCAATCTTATTTTACTTCAGCATTTTTGAGAAATTTATAGGATTACTTACAAAAAATGATTAAATTTATGATTTTGTGAAAAAATTTAATGAAAAAATTGTTCGCTCTAGTTTACTTATTCCCTATTGGTTGTGTTGGTTAGTTTACGAACCTTTTTACTGGATGGTTTCAAGCAGTAGGCATAGTTTAGGTTTGTGGTGAAATTTTCAAAGGCCATTTTGTGGGTTGGTGAGACCAGCATTTGTGTACGGTTGTGATCTTGTCTTGCAGTTGTGTTAAGATTAATTTGTGAGTTATTTTGTAGCATCTGCCTTTGTTACACACATTTCCGGTTACACACATATATACACTAAAGAATACACACATAAGCATTTAAAAAATCGAATTTATTTTATAATAGAGAGCTAGTTGGCCGCCGTTGCTCAGCACATTTTCCCTATTTTTTCTGACGAAATTGAAATTTTTGGAAAATAAGCTCATTGTACATATTTTAAATGTCACTATTTCCAGCATTCCTATGAGGTAAGACATATTTATTTCAAATTTAAATCTAAGAAGATTTTCGCTGTTTCTATAAAGATAAATATGAACAATTGTAGAAATTAATATTTATTTATTTCTTCAAATGTCGCAGTCTCCTGGGCTGTTCTACAACAACTGCATTAATTCAGAATGGCAAAAGAAGTGCACGAATTTGAGTTTAAATAACGCGATGAGTTAGAGTTCTCCAGAACTGGTTCCAAAGCTCCGAAATGAACTGTGTTTTGCCAAATTGCGCTGCAGACTAGAGACATTAACAAAGATTCGAGGAGTAAGCCTAACTATACATCGGTTAGTAAAAATTTCCCTGATAGGTGTTGTGTATTGTCTTGATGAAAGATTATGTATACCTTATGTTAGCCATAAATAGTTTACGTCCTCTTTAAAAAAGCAGGTTAATATTTCCGCCAGAAAATCAACAGAAATGGCAGGGTTAGCTGAGGATTTTGTGGCATATGGCATATTTGCTGACTTAGTTCAAAATGAGACGGTGTTTCGTGCATTTGTTTTTCAATAACGGCCTCAACTCCATTGCAACAATCTGGCTTGATCGACTTGCAAAAGATTTTAAAATGAGATAACGATTTAACGAATTTCAGGCATTTTTATTAATAATCAATTACTCGGAACTGCAACAGCTCGATACTTAACAATTCTGTCACAAGTAAACCTGACTTAGGAGGCCGAATGTCCAAGGGTTTTGTTTTATAGTCTCTCATGAATGCGTATTAAATGACGTTAAAAAACTGGTAAGATATTTTGGCACATCGTATGTAGATAAATTTAAGGTATAGTTTGCAGCTTCAGATTGGTATCTTGCGGCATCTCAAGGATCCATAGCCGTCGCGTAATATTTAAATGATTATAAGCCCGTGCTATTCGGATTGAATTTTAAGCCCGTCTCTTTGTAGTTAAAATGATAAACCATATTTTCTTGGGAAAGAATACAGAAAGCGAGATAATAGTCTGTAAATTATGCATTTTTCTTTTTAAGATTATGTTTGCGGACGTGAAATAAACACAAATCAAATTTTCATTCAACCGCTTAAAATAGCGAAATTAGAGTCAATCTGTTGTACTGACGCATTTATTCCTAAATAATCATGAGATAAAAATTGACTAATAAGGCAGAACCACAACATTTATTTAACATTTTAAACAACTGTGATGCGAGACCTGCACATAGTAGCGTAATCTACATTTTATTTGACAGCGAATAGCTCTTACAGCCATGAAAAACGATCATGATAATTACAGGAGTGTGGGTCACATATCATATATTCGAAATATTTAATAATAATTTCGGTTTTATTACCGTAATTCACCGTAATGTCGTGAACCAGGAATGCCGGAACGTGTCGGTTCTTGCAAATTATAATTGGTTCGTTTACTTCTGTGGCTGGTTTAAAACTAGATTTTGTGTTTAATTCAAGTTAAAAAAATTGATTTACATAAATAGTTCATAATCAGTTATTGCTTCATTTAATATAGCCCTCATTTTGACATGAAGCGAAGGTAAAATAGAAACACACATAAAGACCTATTGAGCTACAGAGCGTATGCATGCTTAAATAAGAATGGGTTCAAATAAGTAATAAATAATAATAATAATAATAAATAATATCACGAATAAAAAATTATATCTTACGAATATATTAAATATATGTATAACAATGAATTGATATCATAATAGTTGCCAATATATTTGTTTTTGAAAGTATGGAATTATTATTTCCAAACCAATTCTGGCATGCACGCGAGACATATCTTCCTAATTTTAACGTTTTAGAAATTTTTATTGTTAGTAATTATACATTTTTAACTGTTCGCATAAATAATGATTGACGTTATAAATCGACATACATTCAATTCATTTTAAGGGCAAAATGACATATTCATCACAAGGTTTTACTTTTCCTGACAAATATAATATTTGTTCTCTTACAAACTTTACTACATTTTATGATAATCCTATCCGCAGCAATCTTATGAGGTAAGTTGATCCGTTTACTCATTTGTAGATACTAAAAGTTAAATACCTAAATTGTCAAACTATAACACCAAGTTTCGATGTTTTTAAAAAAAATATTGTTTACTTAGTATTAGTTAGTCTTTTAATCTATTAATAAATTTATGAATGGCGTAATGTGTCGCTCATTTTTTTATGCAAATACAAAAATTATATGTGGTTTTGTACTTAGTTCCAATACCACTATATTTTTGTGATTATTTTAGTAATTTTACATTGATATTGGTTGTCAAAGAAGATTTAATTAGGGTGTCTAATTAATTAATTAATAATAATAGCGCACAAATTTTAAATAGTACAACCCAGAAAAATTCACAAACAAATGTAATTGTTGTGTAAATACTTTTCACTTCATATTGGTATATTTCAAAGATTATTTAGAGGTTCAGAAAATGTATTCGAACCTTCATTTTAGATAATAATTTGTACTGTGTTTAGATGTAAGCGTACATCTAATTATGATGATCAAATTAAATTTAAAAATATTATCATTTAGTAGCAATAGAAATCTATCTGTGAAATATATTGCCAATATTTATCACGTTTTTCGAATAATAGCCTGCCATTATCTAATTTACTTTTTAATCATAAACTGTAATATAAATAATTGTTTATTACTTCATTATCAGCAAATTTAGACTTCTACCGCTTGATGTATATATCAGAGTTTTCTTTAAATTTAAAGTTAATCGTCATTTAATTACTAAATTTGCATTTTAAAATTTGATACCTTTAATGTAGTTTTAATGTGAATCATAATAATTCTAATTTTTATTCTGAAAATCACATTTAGCTTGATTGGAAACATGTCGATTAATTTTAATGATTAATTTTCGCTCGTTGAATACTGCGATTTATGAACGAGGGGATTTTTATAATCTAATTTCCTTAACGTTCTTTAATATGTATATCTTAATTCGGATTGGCGCATGCATACATTTTAGACAACGAAGGATTTATATTATAGTATCAATTTTCACAAAAATTAGTAAACAGAAAATAGTGGGATTTTTGTATTCTCGATAATTGGAAAATGTTTTTTAAATTTCGAATTTTTCAATCACTTTATAATACACAATATCGTTGGTGATTTTTAAAAAATTAAAATAAATTTATCTTACATTCAGTAACCGATTCATTGCTCGCCTCTATTATAAGCCAAATCATTTATTGGAATTATTCATCAGTCAATTTCATACTTCTGGAACAATATGCTTAGTCAAATACAAGCCAACGTAATAACTGCAGAATAAATTTGAAAAACATTTTAAAGTTATATTTGAACAATCATGATTTAAATGCTTCTAAAACAATCAAAAAATAGCTAATTATTTTGTTAGGAAAAATATTGCTTAACCCATAAATTGCTCAGAAATAAATTTGCAGATGTTCAGGAAATCATCATTCGAAATTATATAAATTGATTTTATTATTTTTCCTGTATATGAGCAAAATTAATATTCGTCGTACGAAAAAAATTTTGTGCTGGCCAATAAAATATTTTGTTGTTGATTATTTTATGGTTTTTATATTTATGTTTGAACTTGTAAGTTATTGTCAATAATTAATCTTTATTAAAGTAATAATTATAAACAAAAAAACTATGTGAAATGAATTAATTGATTCTTTGTCAATTTCGCGCATATAAAAACGTTGTGAATTCACGTTCAATTTTAAATTGTACTTTTTATGGGAAAAAATTATTTACCATTAATTTATTCTATAAATTTTCTATCGCGTGAATATACTTAAAATACAATGAATGACTCATAATTTAATCTTTTGAATTTAAATTTAAATAAGTTCCCTTAAAATTATTACTATTAAATACTTTTGAGGGACAAAAGGTATTTGCACTAAGCAACAATCATTTAGGAATATTTCTAAATAAAAAATATCACTAGTTTTAGCAAAAACACTGTTTTTTTCGTTTTATCCTATAAACTGATTTTCTGTAGAAATTAAAAATTGTAATACAGTACATATATTGTGTCATACTATATTTAACTATTACATTTATGTATCATAATCGCAATTTAACTTAAATTTCTGTGTTTAGAAATTAATTATTTACTAATGTGACTTCTTCTAAAGCTTTAAAAACAAATATAATAACCAGGCTATTGTAGGAGCCTATTTTTCAGGCTTTTACAAATTAACTCCATTAATACTACAAAAAATTCGTGTTTAATAAAATTCCAATTTTTATTATTTTAATAATGGCTTATTTCCAAATTTTACAGGCTTATTCAAGGCAAAACATTAACGTAAGCTTTAAACCAATTTTGTTACGTTACGTCAAAATCCGATATCTATGCCCTCATGTCGATTATTTGCAGGAAATACATATTACCACCAGATTCTGAGCACGAGATTCGTAATAAAGTAACAATAATTGGACTACCTGTAATCAATTATTTACTACTTAGCTCACATGCACCTGAATTAATCTAATAACTCAAAACCGTTCATGGATCCTGCATCTTTTTTTAAAAACTGGGAGTTAATCGGTAAGGAATCTGAAATCAAATTAATTAGGTACAATCATAGAACGCAACTTATACATACTTATATCTAGTAAAGAAAAAACAATTAATTCTTCTTCTATATCAATATACTAAACCATGAAACTTCTTCCTTTATACTTGCTTCCACAAAAGGTTTGACAAATTATGAAAAAAATATATTTTATGTACTATTTTATACTTAGGCTCAGACATTCTCGCTTCACTACGTTTGTAAGTTGAAATTAGTATCTATTTAATGCCTAGTGTTATAATAATAAAATAAAATAATGCAATCTGGAGGTTTACGAGATGATTTAGAAATTCGCGTTTTTTGTAACCCACTGTTGCACTTCATTAAAGGCCTTTCATAAAATAATTCAGATTTGATAGATTTCTGCAAAGGTGTCTCATGCTAGCTGACTACATACTGATTCATTTGCAATAAATGTCGATGTCAACGACATTGAGCGGATTGCTATTTTTTTAAACTGCATAGGTCGAGAATTTTACCGCATACACTTTGAACTTTGATATGAAATGACTGACATATTACAGGAATTTAAAAAAGATATTTTCCCGAATTATATCATAGCAAGAACAGCAACGAGTTTACTGTACGAACCAAGTACAGGTGGGAGAGTCTTGGAATCTGAAATCGTTTTTAGCAGAGAAAACCATAAGTTGCGAATTCGGCATGATTTTAGCCAATCTGGAAGATTCTGATGCAGTTTCGTTAATTCTTTTATTTAAACATGTTTATTCAGATTGTGCCAAATAGAGCCTTAGACCTATTATTAAAAAAATTCTTGTATACCGAGTAAAATGTAATAAAATCTACATTATAACAGACAACAACTTTTGACAATATTTTCCCGTTATTTATGAATTCAGATCTGGTAATTTCGTAATGTGGACTTTTGGACATACTGACTCCTCGCACTTCATACGTTGATTATTGCTTGTTTTTAACTATTGAGTACCGTTCACCTTCGAATTGATCTCACCGTCTGCAAAGTGTAAAGTAGCTTCGAACTCATGGATATTTTTGATACTCGAAATATCATAGAGATAAATCGGACTTGAGATTAAAAAGTATTCTGATGTTTGCTTTGCATTTTGTAATACTTGATAAACTAAAAAAAATTTATGTAAATATCAAGACTTAGATGATGTTTTTGCATTTGGTTTAGCTTCATATCTGCTATTGTACCGCTTGCTGAACAATTATCTAATGCATACTGAAGTAAATTTATGCTCTAACTTTTCTAAAAGTTTATGATTATTTCACCTTCAATTCAGGCTTAAAAAGAAGAAATAATGTCGTAAGCTTATATTCAAATAATTCACATAAATTGCCAAATTTAACATTTTTTAGGAGAATTATTTGAAAATATGCCAAAATAATTACTTATTAAACGTTTTTTCTTAACCGCGAATTTAGTCATAATGCCAAATTTAACGGTGTGAAGAATATTTTAAAATGATAAATATTTTTGAGTTTTGGCGTAGTGATTTTATTTTGATAGAAAACTGTTGACTGTAAAATCGCACTTTTTCGAAATATATCGTCAAAATTCAATACGTAGTCAGCGAACGCCATGCGTTATGCTAGTTTGTGTTCTCAGCACTCCTTTTATGTTTTTAAACAGCTCTGAATTCGGTCTTTTTTCGATTCGAGCGTTATATTTTAAGTGTTTAGGAGTCAAGATTCAATCTCGGAAACAGTTTGATCAGCATAACGCATTCTTCATCGGGAGACCTTCCGATTGCCACGTCGATTGTCGTCGTTCTTCGATGATGATCATGGCAGCCCGAGACACGTCAAAGCGTTGCGACTGGCGGCAGTTGTGCGGCGCCGTTCCGACTGACCGGTTACAATGCAATTGAGATCTGGTGGTTACTTCCTAGATTTCGTAAACCTGATTTGAAGAATTGTTAGCAACGAATCAGCTTTGCAATTGAGAAGCTAAATCATTTTAATCACTTGTTAAAGAGCGTTACAGTACTACTTTTTAAACAAAACGTTAAAATTGAATGAATTTTTCATGATGTTGATCAATGATTCTCATTTGTGGTTTTTGTGTCTCATCAATATACTCTTGGATCCACCTTATGCAGGACAAGTGGGTAACAGTTGATAATACGTTGAACTTTGAACGTCTGTTCAGACAGATAATTCTAGAGAAGATTTATTATACTTTCAAAATGAATTTTTTGCTGACAAAATAGGCTTACCTAATAAATATATCGTAAAATTGATCAATCCGACATTACTCTCAACTGAAATATTTTTAGATAACTACGCAATTATTTTCTCACAGGTTTAAATCCTGAATAATACTGAAAACTAGAACATATAAGAATTTAAATCAAATAAATATTTTTTTAATATGATAAATAACTTTCTTCACCAATAGTGGAAAATACTTATAATAATTTCTAGTGCTCAGTGCCAATCTAGGATAACCAAAGACTTCGCTTTCTTCCTCAAATTTTATCCATTATGTTAATTAAATGAGTATTAAATAGTTCAGATAAAAATATTGCAGTAGGTAAAATATAAATTACAACAGATGCTCGTGTACAAATTGGTTTAATTATGAAATATTTTGTTTTAATAGAACGGAATTGTTCATTGTTAGTTATGCGATTATTACATCTAATAGAAATAATAGTAAAACATATTTCCGTCCACGCCACGTTAAATTTACTACTCGATAAACTTGCGATTTTGATAACTGAAAATTTGATAAGTCGCTTATTTTATTCTGAATTCGTCCTATTTTCTTTTGAAAAAGGTTCGACCATCTATTTAGATTTTCTTATCCTATGTAGCTGTCATTTCTTGCTAATAACTGTAATCGCAAGGTCCACTGGACAAAAAAATTGTTTTAAATCTCATGTAGATTCTTTTATTGTTGCTGTTATATCTGATGCCGTAAACATGACAGTACGACATATATTTTGCAACTAGTTAAACGAAGAAATTGTACTGTTTATAATGGAGAACAAGCATTATATATATGTTTAGAAATTATTTATAGCAAAGTATTACGGAATCCACTGTTCAACTAACGTAATAATTTTAATTTTTTTAATATTTTCATATATTGGCAGGATTACGCATGTCAGAGGGCACCGGCAGTATGGCAAGATGCATCTATCTAATTTCAAAGATTATAGCAGTGATAGATATTTAGATTACCCACGTTTTCTTTCGTTGTTGGTAGATTTTCACTATCAGTTCTATCACATCTCCATTGACTCTCACCCTATTTGTGTCGCGTTGAGTCCGTCTTCGCAGTGGTGACTGAATGCCGACTGGTCCCTCTCCCACCGAAGGCTTCAACACCTCATTCCACAACTCATAGGTACTCGGGTACGATTTGATCTCCGCTGACTGGCTGTGCTTCGGTAAATTCACTTCCAAAATTTATCGGCTGGTAATCGCACATTAAGATATAAACGTGCTGACACGACAGCATACTTAGGCAAATGCGGTGTCAAGCCGTGTAGTGGACGACTGTCCCACTTAGAAGTCTGATTGTGGAGGCATCCGGAAATGAGTGTTCTGAAACGTAGCCTGGTCAAACGAATCGTATTAAGTTGGCATCACAGTTCCAGATGGTGGTTGCTCTAGTCGATGTGGAAGCCTTCGGTGGGAGAGGACGAACTAGCACACAGCCACCACGAAGAGGTCCTCGATGCATACTTGGAAATGAGCATCAATCGGGTCTTTGTAAACTGATTGAGCAAATCCATCACCGACGAAATAAAACTGTGGATAATCTAAATTTGATGATTGTACTGCACAATTCAATGCAAACACGTTAAGAAAGTATTGTTTTCTACATTATCCCATTCTAACTGCTGTGTTTAGCATACAATCTGGTTTCGGTTAATTATTGAATTTGCCAAATATATTCTATAACTGTTAAAATAAGTTATGTGTTGATATACGTAATACATAATAAAATTAGGATTTTCTGATAAAAATCAGCAGAACGACATGCCCAATCGGGAAATCATAGCCTTCGTCTTCAACAGATACATTTTTTCGCAAAACCAAAACAACTCTACCAATGAAATTGCACAAACTGAACCATATATTCCTCTCTGTTCCATATTATTTATTTTGCTCAATTTAATAATTTCAAAAGAATTTTTGCCAAACACTTTACGGTATGAAGAAGTATGTATAAAATTTCTGTTAGGTCGAAACTTCGCAAATGAGAAAAAATTGACAAATTTAAACTTGCAAAATATGGGGTCCTATACTTCTACCAAAGTTTATGCTGCCTAACAATTTATCCCTCTTTAGTTTAAAGGTAGAATTACGTAAATATACAGAATATCTTTTTCATATAATCTGTCTCTTGCTCAGGTAAATAAAAATTAAGTCGACTATTAATCAATGAGTAATTTAAAAAAATAAAATTTGCGATCTTGATATAAACACTAATTCCATTGTATTTAGTCAGTCGTTGAACAGGGCAAAACCACCGTCAATCACACGGACTGACCTTGTGAATGACGGTTATTCTGGCTAACATTCCCAATCGGATTTAGATATAAGACCAATATTTCTTGGCATACTACTAGCTTTGGTTTGCAGCCATTTGGAAGCTTCTAGTTCTCGATTTACGGTTGAAATTGGCCGTTAGAGAATTTCCCAATCGTCCCATGTATCGTTGCACACTTGCTATAATATGCTACTTTTTCGGAGATGACATGTCAAAAGCCATTTCTGATTTTACTGTTTTTGCTTACCTAGTAGTTTTGTATATTTCAAATTGAAAACCTGTTCATTGATTTGACCAATATAATAGCCATGATACATGTTACATTTTTTGTAGATTTTAGCCGTTTACTTGTACGTGGCCATATTACTGTCTGATAATATTATAAAGATAAGCAAGCTTAAAAAACCGCAAAAATTTAGTATTATTCTTTTATCTATAACGTTCATTTCGAAAATAGGTCTTTCTACGCTCGATGCATAAAAGACCAGTTTAAAAACCTCTTGTAAATCTAAACTGCATTACACACAGAAACAAAATTCAACAAGGCTCACCAAAAACGTTCCACCGAGTTCTGACCATTAATAAACTCCAAAGCAAAAAAATGTAGAGCTTTTTATGAATCGGCATTCAGCAATATGGGAAGGACTTGGCCTCGCACCTGAACCAAAGGCTCACAAATTCAACCAGTTTATTGCCAGTTTTAGAAAAATTATATTTCTTTGAAGTTTTAAATTTTTTTTAGCATTAGTCATATACTCTTTCTTTTTAAATACCAATCTGTTTGCTATTTATAGAGTTTGAATAGCGGTCAATTAACCGTTTACTAAATGGTCTTTATTTCTTTCAGACAAGTGTGCTGACGTAAAGTGTGGCGAGGGAGAAATGTGCATCGATGGACAATGCAAATGTTTGGATGAATGTTCTGAAGATTGGAATGGGTTTGATCGTACAGTAAGTTCATCGTCTTAATGATAGTTCTCTGCTTCATTTTTAATGCACATAACTTAATATTTATCATTTTAAACACGAAGTTGTACAAACTCTATATCTGTATCTGGCAATCGATTATTTAATCGCACACCACACGTCATTTATTAAAGCCTATTATCATCGTTTGGTTGGCAAACATCGGAAACGACTTCACCTACTATCTACCGCCTGCACTTCCTTTCGACCGAATGTCTACTCTGTTTTGTCTAATTTACTGTTGAAAGCGGTCATCCATTCCCGTTTGTTTGGTTCAAAGGCAAACAGGTAATAGCAACCATTTACCTAGGACCAACTAGTCAAAAATTTTGTGGGCAGGCTAAATGTGTCCTTCTCAACGGTGAGTTTTTCAATGTGGCGCTAACCCAATTGAAGTTTTCGCTGAGCCATTTTTCCTAACTAGTTGACAAGTAAAGAATTAATATCCCAACTTATGTAGAATCAAGCCAACTTTATAACAAATTAAGGATGCATGCACAATTTTATAAGGTCGTTAATCCACCTATCAATTAAAAAAAATTTTACACGTTTTATAACATCACATACATTTTGCGAGTCTCTGCTAATCAAGCTAATAATAAACCCTGTTACTTCAGGATATATGCCTTTAACTCGCAGAATTTCCAAAAAAGATTAACATATAACCCAACGAAAAAGGGCTACACAACCAGATCGATTGTCATAAAAACTGTGTTGGAAAATGTTATTTTTTAATGGGGAACTTTCCATGTTTTAATCGTGAACTCTTTACTCGTTGATCCTAAAAGGAGCGTCAACAAAGTAAACTTAGCGTTGTACGACATTAATCAGAAGTCTTAACTCTCATAACAATTAAACTTTTTGTCCACGACTTGCTGTGCCACGCCGGTTGAATTTAATTAACGAAGTCTGCCTACATAGGTCGGAGCACTGCATTTGAACGCGATATTCGTTTTCTAATTAAAAAATAGTCGAGTCTCCTATGGTGGACGGCTAGGGCAGCAAAATAGTTATTGACAAGCTTTTGCTCAGCTTGGTTCAATTCTTAATCGCGCACTAAATCACTTAGCCTCTCCGAAAAGAGGGCATACCTTTAAGTGAAAAATTTTGCGGTAATTAACCGGAAAAAACACTCAAGTCGAAAGGCCTATTCAGTTCGGACATATAGAAATAGACTAGATTAGAACGCCCGAGGCAGGAGATTTAGATAGCTGTATTTGAACGCACGTCTTTAGTGGAACTATTCCTTCCGAAACAGAAAGTTCACTTTTTACGCAATTATGAATCGTGTGATCTATAGGTTGTTTACATTAGGTTCACTTTATGCACTCGCTTAATCAGCTGTTACTAATGCGGCTATTATCTCTCGGATGCCAAACTTTCTGTATGAAATGAATAGACATAACGCGTCCATTTGAATGACAAATGATCCTAATTCTTCTATTTTCCACAAATCGGCAAAGGTAAAATAGCCTTATACCTCTACTTTTTAATGCACAATACTAAACAGTGAGATTGAATACTCTCCAGACTAAAATCTGTTTCGTAAGAATTTTTCATTATTCTTAAATGATCAAAAGTTAATTTCGGTACTTCATAGAAAAAGATCAGCCATCAAAACCATCATCCTCACGTGATACAAAGCCAAGTTCAGTTTAATGGTATTGTGCGAGCTTGTCCTCCTTAGCCAATTATACTTTTAAACACGGAAAACATTTAAACCACGAATTTCAAATAACTACATTATCAGCTTTATTCCTAATCTACAAACCTTTTATTTTAATTGATGCTTTTGCACAAATACAATTTAAGTGTAAGAACTTCGTTGCTACCGTTATAAATATGACTAAAATATCAAAATATTGCTTACATATTGCTGTTTGACAATTTAGTTTTCTAGGTTAAACATACATAATGTTATTTATCCATAAATGAGTAAAAAATACTTCAAGAAGACTGTTGTATTAAATAGTAATAAAATTCACGATAAAACGTGGATTTTGCGGTTTGTACACCTTTAATTACCCATCTATATGAAGCCTGCTATTATGCGTCAAAACCAAAACATCAATAATGATGATAGAGATTATTAATAATTTAACACTGAAATACGACATTCTCATTATGAATGTGTAGTTTAATTTATGAAAAGTATTAATATTATTAATTTTACGTACAAATTATCAGGTATTACCATCTAATTACTGAAAATTGTGACTCTTTAACTACATGCTTCGAGACCCATTATTTCGTTTTATGTAAAATCGTTCATTTCATCTCGTATGTCATACGTATATGTAGACTATACTTCTGATTGTTTTGTAACCCTTTCATCTACTTGATAGAATGTAATTGGACAATTTCAATTTTGCCTCAATTATCTCATATTTTAGGTACGTTCACCAATAATCAATGCTTAAAGTCGATCTTAGCTAGCACAAGACAATTACATGTACTTTATATAGTGGAAAAATAAAATAACCAAGTTTATTATACCATTTCGTGACTAAATTATAGCCAGTTGTACGAACATATTTCCTTTTCCTATATTTGTCTTATTAAGAGATTCCAAAAGAGTACTACATTTAGGATATGCTATCGAGAAAACATAAATTGATATATGACTTAAACCTACGTGTAGTACGCGGAACGAGTGGCACAATCGACATGCTTCCCAATTCGAGTCCCGTCCATAGCAAATGCTGGACAATACTGGAATATTTCTCAATAAGTTTGAAACCGGGCTAAGGGTTGAATTTACTTTTCAAATTGACGCAGTGTTTATTTTATACTGACAATATATATATATATATATATATATATATATATATATATATATATATATATATATATATATATATATATAGTCTGGCTATGTTTAGATTAATTTTATACTTATTTGTACAGTACACCATTTGCAGTTTGCTAATCTTGTTTGTAGCACGAATAATATATAGCGTCATTTTATTCTTCTGCGTGAAGAATATTATTGTCAATTTATTGATGTTCGCAAAGTTAGATTTTTTAATACTGATAATTTTTCTACAATAGAACATTGTTCTACAACATACTAATACATACTTGCATATATATTAGTTCTTCGCAACAAACAGTATTTAACTGCAATATATTTAATTGAATGATGTCATGCTTACCGCGAAATGTGATAACTGATATCGATGAAGGCCAGAGTGTATGGTTTAACTGGAGTAACAGGTGTTCGGAAATTGTTGTAATTCTCAATTTGGGTGAACTTTAGCATAAATTTATATCCATCAGGTTGGTATCATGTACCGACTCGGAAACCATAGTGTTAGTATCCTCTACAGACTCGGTATACATATTATATAGTGTGAGTTAGCATTGAAGTCGCATTGTCGTTGACTTTAGATGATGTTACCTTCACTATTACAGGTTTACACATTCGTCTAGGAGATTTTACCGTCCTATTATTCCACATTTTTCTACCAAATATATAGTGGTTAAAGGGCGTAATACCGGCTCCTACTGATGAGTCGCCAGTAAGCACGAAACGAATGTGCATGAGATTATACTTTCCGTTCATGCTGCCTTTGGTTTATCCTTCTGGTCACAACTGAACTAATTTGTTACTAGGTTCGCAAAACCTAATACATAATTGTTCTAGAACTTTTGTTTGCGCTTGTTTGAATTATTGGTAACATTATTAATAATTGGTTATCATGATAATATGTGATCATCACTATAAAAGATATTTGATTATAAAGTGATTATATTTTCAATAAATGATGGATTTTTATCATGTAAACTGGTGTTCTTACTGTGTTGTCTGTGCTAAATATTGAATAACTGAATAATGACTTAAACTCAACCGGATGACCGGTTTCGTCCAAATACGAAACTCATTAAGTATTGTCGGGAATTTTTCGCGGATAAGACTCGCATCGGAGCATAATTGCTTTGGAGTCTGGGTCACAATACTCTTCATCATTTCTGTTTCATGACACGCAATTTTCAGCTATGTAAAATCTTTTGTTTTTGGTTTGCCTTTCCTTTAGGTGAAGCTTATATTGCTTCTCCTTTCACCTCAAGTCCCAAACAGCAGGCCAAAAGTTTTCACTAGATAACAGACACCACGCTACTTAGGAAAGTGGTAATACTTTGAAGATTTATAGTACTATTTTATATATATTCCTTCATTTGGAAAACCATGAATAATAAACGTGTAATTTTAGTTAATTTATAATTACGTTTAAACCAAATATTTATGTATGGTCTAACTAAACTATCTCATATTTATTTATTCTCGTCTATAACATGCGTGTGAATTTCTTCCTACTGAATAATATATATATATATATATTCTTTATGATATCCATGCCGTTTTAATTAACACAGTATTCTTATAATTAGGAAAAAACACACAAATAACTAAGAGGATAATGGCCATTTATTTCGTGAATACTAAACGTCTCTTATACAATCATACATATTTATACATTTTGGGTTGTTAATTGGTTATGTTTTTGGTGACAAATCTGACTGGTTATTACTGCTGTTTCTTGTTTTGACTAGTAGGTGAGTGTGTATGCGTTTGTGTTTGTATTGTGTATGTGTGTTTGCATGTAAAGGTCATTCTCGCAGTATTGCGAAGTGATGTCTGAGATCTTGTCATGATTGTTTTGATAACTTGAGAGTTAGCCATTTGTGCAAATTGTTCACTGTTATCTATACAAGTGCTGTTTTTCCCAGTATAGTTAATTGTTTCACCCCGCTGCGCGAGAGTGCTATTTTCGCTTGGTAACAACGCTAATGTTGATTGTCTTGTTAAACGCTCACACTGTTTGGAGACTTCTGTCATCGTATGCGCCTCTGTTATCTCAACTTCACCTTGTTGCCAATCCGATTGTACGTTTGTTGATTCTAATCGAGGGCCTGTTGGTTCTTGGCTGGGTACTAGTATATTGTTGTTGAATTTTGTTATCCTTGGCCAGTCGATAAGGATATCATGTTGATGAAACTTTTGAATGTTAAGTTCAGGTGTTTGTTGTTTTATGTAAAGCGCTTCGTAGATAAAAAGTAATTTTTCAGATTTTGCTTTGTGTAGACAATTAAGCATGACATCAAACAGAAAGATGATTCAACGAACATCGAATCAAGAATTAATGCAATTTTGAAAAAGATGGAAAAACATGTGCTAACATCGACGGCTGACTCCGAGATTAGATCAAAACTCACAGAAGACATCCAAAAAGCAAAACCAGTCGGAACCAAACACCAAGATTGTACGGCAAAACCAAAAACCTACAAAGCCGTGACAGCCTTCAGGAGCTCCTTCGATGCGGCCCATTATGTCAATGATCAACGCTCCACAACATAAACCAGCCAAGTTTCTCTGCAAACTACTTGAACCAATACGGAGCATCATAAACACTAACACTATCAAGGACTCTTTCGAATTAGCAAATGAACTGAAGGGGAAGAACATCCTACAGAATAAGATGGTCTCGCTTGACGTCTCATCCTTATTTACAAACATACCACTGGATAAGACAACGGAGATCTTGTGTGATCTCATCAAAAATGAGTTTATTGACTTCCCTATAGACACCAATGACATCAAAGACCTCATATTAGCATGTACTAAAAACGTGCAATTTACTTTCGAAGGTATATACTACCGCCAGATCAATGGTGTAGCTATGGGAAGCTGCATCGCACCCCTCCTGGCAGATGTATACATGTATCACCTGGAAAAAACCAGTCTGAAAGGTATAATTGACCAGTGCGCATTCTACAAAAGGTATGTAGATGATATCTTGTTGTTCATCTCAGAAGCAGCAGACCCTTCCGAAATCCTCAAACAAGCAAATGGAGTCGATCCAGACATCAAATTCACTCTCGAAGTAGAGAAAGACGACAGTTTCCCATTCCTTGACATCAAACTCACTCGAGAAGCAAACGGAGATTTGACACTGGCCATACATAGAAAATCCACTTTCACTGGACAATACATTCATTACAACAGTAGTGTGCCAAAATCCCACAAAAGAAACTTAGTAAACAACCTAGCGAACAGAATCAGAAAGATCTGCTCTGAACACAAGATTGAGGAAGAACTGGGCTACCTCAGGAATATTCTGCTAATGAACAACTACCCAGAGCGGTTCATTGATGTCAACATTAGACCACGGCAAATTCGTACTAGAGAGGACACCGGCAAGCAGGTTTTCCTAAACTTACCATTTAGAGGCGACATACCAGCCTCAATAATTGCACGGCGGCTGAATAGAATAACTAAGGACAACTTTCCCAGTGTTAAAGTTAATATGACATTCAGTACACAGAGAATCATGAGGTTGGATGCCAAAGATCAATTGCCACTTCTCTCCAAATCATTCATAGTCTATAAATTCTCATGTATGTGCGGTAGCACATATATCGGACGTACGAAGAAGCAATTGATAAGCAGAATCCAGCAACATTTGCCACAGAAATTGATTAACAAAGGCTTGCCACCGTCTGGAAAATCAGCTATTTCCGATCATATATTAGCAACGGGGCACCCTGTCAATTCGACCAATTTCACAATTCTACACAAAGCAAAATCTGAAAAATTACTTTTTATCTACGAAGCGCTTTACATAAAACAACAAACACCTGAACTTAACATTCAAAAGTTTCATCAACATGATATCCTTATCGACTGGCCAAGGATAACAAAATTCAACAACAATATACTAGTACCCAGCCAAGAACCAACAGGCCCTCGATTAGAATCAACAAACGTACAATCGGATTGGCAACAAGGTGAAGTTGAGATAACAGAGGCGCATACGATGACAGAAGTCTCCAAACAGTGTGAGCGTTTAACAAGACAATCAACATTAGCGTTGTTACCAAGCGAAAATAGCACTCTCGCGCAGCGGGGTGAAACAATTAACTATACTGGGAAAAACAGCACTTGTATAGATAACAGTGAACAATTTGCACAAATGGCTAACTCTCAAGTTATCAAAACAATCATGACAAGATCTCAGACATCACTTCGCAATACTGCGAGAATGACCTTTACATGCAAACACACATACACAATACAAACACAAACGCATACACACTCACCTACTAGTCAAAACAAGAAACAGCAGTAATAACCAGTCAGATTTGTCACCAAAAACATAACCAATTAACAACCCAAAATGTATAAATATGTATGATTGTATAAGAGACGTTTAGTATTCACGAAATAAATGGCCATTATCCTCTTAGTTATTTGTGTGTTTTTTCTTCCTAATTATAAGAATATATATATATATATATATATATATATATATATATATATATATATATATATATACAGAATATTAATAGCAAAAATCTTATGCGCGAAACTTTGAGCCAAAACTGAAAAGATACATACAATTTATCGGACGCCGCTCTTTCCCAAGTTTTCCCGTTTTAACTTTCTATTTTTTTGCATTTCTACAGTGTTCTTTTTGTGCTTTATTTGTGACATATTTTGTTCTAGTGTATAAAATCTTTTGGATAAATGTCCTTAATTTATTGTTGAATAATCAAACTCAAACTCAAACGATGAACTATCACAGCAAAAAATTTCTAAATTTATGTTAACTGCTGTTATGACTTCCAATTGTTGTTTTTTGCATCTTTATGAAAATCACCAATTTTAGCGAATTAGCTAACCAAAGAACTTATTAAGCTATTCATCTGGTCATCTGCTGTTGTACATTTTCGTCCTTATACCCACTTATCTTTCTCGAATGTCAAGACTTGAATGGAGTCGCAGTGAAAGTTTAAATTCATTCTTCCTTCACACATACATTCTTCTATTAATCAAAACAATTTAATCTCTATCCAAATAATTGTCAATTTATGAAATGACTCCCTAATTAATATTAAATTATTTATCAATCAAGCAATTAATCATGCAATCTGTAATAGTGCAGCTACTAGTGAGAATTGTTTAAATTAAATTTGATGCTTGAAAAATTCGCCAATCCAGTTTAGTTATAATGTTCATTATTCACTTATTTGTGGCCCATAATTATGATCAAATTATTCCGTCAACCTATTTTCCTATCTATATTTTTTGTCCTTTAGGTTTTAATAATAGTTGACTTTTTACTCGTCAGTTCACTTAATCGTTTTCATTCTTAACGTAAAATATTTTTACATGTCTACGTGCGAATTATGTCACATGCTAATTGTTTCCTGTTAAGTCTTAGTACGAAATTATCATCTTCGCCAGTTTATAAATTTTTTCAAATTTATTTCACTGAATTATATATATATATAAGCATATATAAATATAGTTATATATAAAAAAATTATATATTTTATTCAAAAATTAAATGTAAATTCCTGAAGATAGAAAAGAATATTCACCTACTGGAACGCTTTCATCTTTAAGAGGTACTCTCCAGAAATATGCTGAACTGCTTTGATCATCATTTGGTATTCCAAACAGCCACTCAGTCCATTGAGCGCCACAATACCAGCTGGAGGCGTTGCCGCAGCCTAATAGCAGATCAGGACTGACTTTAGTCGTTGAAGTAAAAAACGTATGCAGTGCACAAAACCGTTTATGCAGAGAAAGTTAAGGTTTACAAACAGTGCCCGTGGTTCCAAATCCTTAGTCGCAAATTTAGCGCCTATCGATGAAATGTATATATATATATATATATATATATAGATATATATATATATATATATATATATATATATATATATATATATATATATATATTCTTAAACTGCCATCACTTAATTATATATACTTTTGGAATGCAAACCTTAATGAAATTCATAATATCCTTTCATGAACAAAAAGGAAAATAAATTTTATCAGATACAACAACCGTTTCTTTCTCGTATTCCTCTCAGGTATCTAAAAATGTACATTTCTTTATGTATAAATTAAAAGGCAAAACAAAATGGGAAATTGTAAACATAGAGAGGATCTGAAATATTGGAACAAGGAAATTGATTCCTTGTTCTCTTACATTACAGTCTTTTTATGTTTATATTTTTCTATTTCTGTGGCCTTTCATTTTATTTTTAAAGATATATTCATTTGTAGATACTTGAGAAGAATTTGAGAAAGAAACGTTCATCATCTCATAAAAATTTGTTTGTCGTCTTTCAGATGTAAAATGGACTATAATTATATATATATATATATATATATATATATACATATATATAAATATATATATATACACAGTCTATCATAATTATATATATATATATATATATATATATATATATATATATATATATATATATATATTATGTTATAAGCTATATGTTTCCTCCAATATCTCTCTATCTCTATTTTTATATGAAATTTATATTTATCTACAGCTGTGTGTCGATGACTTTGAGTATCGTCATGAATGCGATTTGTGGCGCAACAAGTGCTATTGCAGAAAAAGTGATGAGAGATGTGGTCGTGAATTCAACGGACATCGTCCACACGGAGAAAGCATCATACGCAACTACGGCCGTTGTCAAAGTGGGTAAACTTCTCTTGTGTATAATTTGTCTAATTCTATGAATCCTTGATAATGCACTGTTTAGCAGTTAAAAAGTAATCTTCAATTGATTGCTTTTTATCTGATATCCATTACCTTCCATGGATTTGAGCGTTCAAAATTGTTCTTGGTTAATAATGACTCATTTCATCGATATTTTAGTTAATTTTGATTAGTAATTTTAAGACAAGCATGTAAAACTGTGTACGGTTTTCTAGCTGAAAAAAACATTTTTGAGAGAGCTTTGATTTTCTTTTATTAAAAGTTCCTGAATAAATAATATTTGCGTTGTTTATTGGCATACACCGGTATTTATTATTCAATTAAATGTGTGAAATTGCGATAAATTTCAATCTAATTTTCTACTAACGGTTACTCATAGTAGCAGTATAATCAGATACTGTTTTTTTGCGGAGAGCTAATATATAGGAAATTGTGTATTAGTTATTGCGCGCCTATTATTAGTTCAAATATGACCCGAAGGATAGACCAAAGTCAGCATAAACCGAAGGTATTTTCTCATGTGCACATTTGTTTCGTGCTTTAGTGAAATTTATCATACATTGAAATCCATTTTGTAGGTAACACGTACCGACTTGTCAACCATAGTGTTGCTACCATATACCTATCCGGCAAGCATAATTTTGGTACTTTTTACTGGCTCGTTATATATTATATATAGTGAGTTTTCTTTGAAATCGCATGGTCTATGACGTTATATGATTTTAGCTTCACTACTGCAGGTTTACAAATTTGTATGAGAGGTTGAACAGTCCAATTTAGCACATTCCTCAATCGAAAATGTAGTGAGTATAGAGCGTAATACCGTCTCCTACTGACAAGTCGCCATTAAGCACGAAACGAATGTGCACATGAGATTATTCCTTCCGTTCATGTTGACTTCGGTTTATTATTATGTTCAAATTTGAACTAATTTGTTACCAAGTGTGCAATAATTAATACACAATAGCAAGAAGATCGTCAGTCAAATGCACTGAAGTGATTCGACTTTCATTATTCGACTTGCGTCAAGCCATATTTATAAAATAAGTTATGGAGATTTATATTTGCTCTCTTTCTTGGCAGACATGCACGAGTTATAATTGATTAGAATGCCGGTTGAACTATTTATATGCAATCATAAACAACTTTTCTGGAAATATCTATACACTTTTAGTTGTTATTCAAATGAGCAATGATTGGTTGCCAGTGCAGGATGGTATTTATAACTTAAGTAACATTTACGGAAGTGAGGAAGATATTACTGCGCTTCGCAGTCAATTGGATGAACAATTCAACTGAATTTATAAAACATGTTATTTTTGCGGTCCTTAAATAATCCATCACATATTATACAAGTTATTTATTTCTACTTATTCAGAATATCTTTTAGATAAGTCTGGTGAACTATTTAATTTCGATTCCATCTTAAAGTATAAATAAAGAAAAAAACATTATCATGGTGAATTTTTAAGCTTGTGTACTGACATTAATTCTTTATTTTAAATAATTATTTTTCACTGACCATAACTTTAGACTTTCACGAAATTTGTAATTGGGACCTTCAAAAGGAGTCATTTGCCGAACGATTTGAAGCTTGGTTCCGTCAGCTATTCAATACCAAAGTAAGTTACACTCTTTTGATCAGACTATATCTAATAATCTCAGTTGGTTCATGAAAAAAGAAAATGAAGTTAAATACAATACATTTTTTGAAGAAGTCATTTTATTATAATTAACAAAACATAGAATAGATGTAGTCATAGAAAGATTAGGGGATTTTTTTAATTTCTATTTTATGTTATTTCCGTAGGAATAGGAGGTATCGAGTTTAAGCTTGAATTATTTTAAGAGCTTTATGAGTAGACATTTGAATTATTTAATTCAAGTATGCGAACTTCAGATAAGCACCAATTTCATTGTACCTAACCAGTCGCACAAAATAGTAATACTACAGACCGTTGTTTTTTGATCGGATTGATGTTTATCTAAAGCTTGAAGACATAATTTAATGTATTTTAATCGCTACCATCGCGGTCAATGATAGTATACATACTCTAATGTTCCCCAATTAATAAACACGCTATCGTGCTAATTTTAAAATTACCCGTCTGTTTGTATTTTAAATATTATCACAATATGTCTCCTTTCGGTAAACTATCTGAATATTCTGTCTTCTTTATGAGAAAAGGAATATTAGAAAAGTTGTTATTTTGAATTATTTTTCTATGTTCTACTATTTACAAATTAAATATTAAATCATATATAATGATTAAATCAACTAAAAGTACATTAGGCAACAAGAAATAATTTGGAAAGATAATTTTTTAGAAGTTATGTTTATTTTATAAATAGGTTTTCGTTGCATAATGATGTATTTTATCATATAAATTTCTAAACTGATGTCTTTAATTTTATCAATATCTATTTTATGGCCTATCAATTCAAGATGATCTGATAAATAATCGTAATGATTAGTAATATATAATTTAAATGTGCAAGTTCTCATGATCTATAAGCAGATAACATTTTAATACCAGATAAAGATAAACCTTCGCATTCACAAATTGTGCTTCAATAGAAAAAAAACCTCTGCATATTAGCGGAAAAGTAGGTTAATAAAAGCACAAAGCAAACAAAGAATCCTTGAAACGTGCGAATTCCAGATCTGTTCTATTTTGATATATTAAAGGTGTTTATTAGGAGCTTTAGGTTTAAAGAGTTTCCACATAGGCTCTGAATAAAAGGAAAGTCTAAAAAAGAAACACTGGTTAGTATGTAACTGAAAATTGTGTTTAGATTGTGGGAGAGTGTCTCAATGGTTAAAGCAACATATTTTGAAGCAGTCATATCCAGGTTTGAGCTCTGTTCGCGGAAAATACTTGGAATTACGTGATGAGTTCCCAATAAAAACGAACCCGGTCTACTGGATGAATTTCCTTTTCGAGATTATAGGATGTATCGTTTATACTGACATTAATTCATAAGTTTCTTTTCTTTAACAAAATACTTTGGCTGCCTTTATCGACAGCCTTCTTCAACTGGTCCATACAATTTAACAATAATTGATTGTGCGGGTGGTGGTAACAATTCCTTAAATCAAGTTTGCGAGCTTGAAGTAAACACCAATCGCATTGTATTTAACCAGGCGTCGAACAATATAACAAAACTACCGCCAGCCGCCGTCGTACTCTGATGATGATCATGGAAGGTCGAAACGCATCAGTGCGTTGCGGCTGGCGGTAGTTTTGTTATGTTGTTCGATGACTGGTTAAATACACTGGGATTGGTGTTTACTTCAAGCTCGCAAACTTGATTTAAAGAATTGTTTCCACAACCCGCGCAATCAATCATTGTTAAATTAATTAATCAAGCGTTTGCCTAATTAATTAATTTTGTAAAACTGGTGAGGATGAACCAACTGAAGAAAGCTGCCGATAAAGGCAGCCGAAATATGTTGTTAATGTAAGAAAACTAATGGATCAATAACTGCGTTAGTCAAAACGCAGGTCAGGCAATTTTGATTAATCGAGATTCGCACAAATATTTTCTTTTAATGGATGAAGTCGTCAATTGTGATTGGTAGATTAGACAGATAACATGCAATGGTGTGAATCTTTAGCATAATTGCTAATGTAGCTTTATAGTGAAATACATTACAGCACAACAGAATTGTGCCAACTAGTATTTCAGCTATTTGCAAAATTTAGTTTCATATTTGTTATACGCCAGGTCTTTTTACATAGTTGATTATAAGAAACATTGCCGATTTTTAACTGAAATTAAGCTTTTTAAGTACGCCATATAGTTAAGAAAATATGGAAAATTGACTTCTAGTGGCCTCACGATTGAACCAAAATAGAAGCCTATTATAGCTAATGAATGAAAAATTTTATCAGACACATCATTTATAAGAGCATGTTTTTATGATGATACATAATTAAATTAGTAATATTGCGGTATGTACAATGAGGCTATCGTTGGAATTAATAATATATTGCATTTTCCTAACGTAAACTACCTGAATTTACCTAGTTAGCGATAGAATAAAAAAAACAAGCCTTACACATGAAATTGTTTTTATTTTTGATTTGACAAGATATTAAATGACAGACCATTACATATTTTCAGGCTTACGGGTGCTAATTTTGTGTTCTCCTGTCTATCTGAATTATGAAAGTGAAGTTGATTGATAACGACAGTATAATCATGGTGTCTTTCGTTCTCCAATTAAAGAAAATTATCATTTCATTTACATTTATAAATTAGGGATCTAATATATTTTTCGAAAAGCAATTTGCGAGCTTGAAATAAACACCATTCTCATTGTATTTAATCAGTCTTCGAACAATAGCACAACTACAAACATACGCACTCACTGACGCGTTTCGTCCTTCCTTGATCATCATCAGAGTACGACGACAAACTGACTAGCGAGGATCAAACCGCAGTGCATATATATAGGGAAGGCAAAATTAGATATGCGGCTCTCAGATCTAGTAGTCTCACATAAATTGTATTTGACTGAAAATTTCATCTGCACAATTTCTGTGCAGTCACGAACATTAGCCGTGTCTAACTTTAGCCACACACATATATATAAGCAATGCGATTAAAAATTAATTGATTGCGCGGGTGGTGCTAACAATTCTTTAAATAATGTTTACGAGCTTCAAGAAAACACTATTCCCATTGTATTTAACCACCATTCGATCAACATAGAAAAACTACCGCTAGTCGCTATGTTGTTCGAAAACTGGGTAAATAAAATGGGAATTTGTGTTTACCTCAAGCTAACTAACTTGATTTGAATAATTGTTATCACCACCCGTGCAATAAATTATTGTTTAACTGTATTTTCTATATATTCATATGTATCGAAAGCTGCGAACAGTTATTGTTCGTGTCTGCATAGATATTTTGCAGCCGATATTTCCAGTCAATTACAATATATGCGAGACTACTAGAGGTGAGAACTGCATATCTAATTTTGCTTTCCATATATACGCAATGCGGTTTGATCCTCGCTAGACAGTTTGCCGTCATACCCTGATGATGATCATGGAAGTTCGAAACGCGTCAGTGCGTGTGATTGGCCATAGTTTTGCTATGTTATTCGAAGACTTGTTTAATACAATGGAATTTGTGTTTTCTTCAAGCTCGCAAATTTGATTTAAAGTATTGTTACCACCACCCGCACAATCAATTATTGTTAAATTGTATTGTCTATGGTTTATTATTGCAATTCTCGATATTTTTTTGAATACGTGTCAAATATTGGATTAGAAGCAGTATTGTCATAAGCTCAAACAAACTGGTACTTTGTCGAACATCTCGAGGTTAAGATATTAAATCAATTTAATGTACAAGTACAGTTCATAGATGAAGCTGGATGCGCTGTACGGATAAGGTTTCCATTTTTCCATTCATAAAATTCATCTTTCAGAAACAGTAGAAAAGCCTCACAATTTTATTTAGACTTTAGAAGTGCGATTTCATTAAACTCTCCAATGTTTATCAGGCTTTCACATACTTTGTTTAACATGACTCGATATCGTTTTCCCTAATGCCAATAACAATACGTCACATTTAATTAAGCAATTCTTTAACTTCAATTTATATGCTATACCTTTATACATGGTCAACGAAATAACACATTAAATGACCTATTTTAGAACATATTTCGCGTCTTCACAGTATTTACAGAAATAGTCATGCAGATTTTGTGATCTTTAGCCTCGGTAAGATAATATTAAATCTACAGTTCAAGCAGCAATATGGATATGATCGTGGCTGCATATATATTTCACCACAGAATTTCTTGCTTGGTTTGATATAAATTTGACTACTCTACGAGAAAGTCTCACCTAGTTTGGCGGCATATTTGATTTTTAAATTGCAAGTTGACTCGTTTTGGTCTTATTCCTATTTTGATTGGATAATTTATAAAGAATGTCGAATAGGAATATTGTTATTAAACAACGTGAAGCTTCACTTTTTGTCAGAAATATGAAGGAAATACAGATTATATCTGAGCAAATTCAAAGAAGCCGATCTCCTTTTAACAGGACATACCGCTTACAGACGACCAGCAGTGTAAAATATATTAGTGAACAATATGCAAGTATGTATTAGGTTTTGCGAACCTAGTAACAAATTAATTCAGTTGTGACCAGAAGGATAAACCAAAGGCAGCATGAACGGAAAGTACAATCTCATGCACATTCGTTTCGTGCTTACTGGCGTCTCATCAGTAGGAGCCGGTATTACGCCCTTTAACCACTATATATTTGGTAGAAGAATGTGGAATAATAGGACGGTACAATCTCCTAGACGAATGTGTAAACCTGTAATAGTGAAGCTAACATAATCTGAAGTCAACGACAATACGACTTCAATGCTAACTCACACTATATAACATATATACCGAGTCTGTAAAGGATACTAACACTATGGCTATTGTGTTAGTAACTGATACCTTTTTAAATCGATGAGTACCGGATACTAACACTATGGTTTCCGAGTCGGTACATGATACCAACCTGATGGATATAAATTTATGCTAAAGTTCACCCAAATTGAGAATTACAACAATTTCCGAACACCTGTTACTCCAGTTAAACCATACACTCTGGCCTTCATTGATATCAGTTATCACATTTCGCGGTAAGCATGCTTAGTGAACAATATGTCCGAGCTATTTTTCAATAGCCATTTTTTACGAAACACAACACTCATTACGACCAAAAATGCATTTCTATCCATATTTATTCAATAAAATGTCTAAGTTGCCTACATCAGGAGTGTGCTTCTTTGCTTTTTGTTATTTGAATGATAAAATGCTGGATTTTTCTAAACATATATACTTTATGCTAGATTTTATAGTGATTATTAGATATCAAAATAGAAAATTGTGATCGCCAAAACCACTCAGATGCGCAATGGAACAAGCCTTGTTGAGCGAATGGTAATTTATATTTTTCATAGATAGTTCACGTGCTTACTCTGTGAAAACCAATATTAATGTTTGGCATACAGATCCACATCTACAGTCCTCACTAATCTGGTGTAACACATGTTAGAAAAACTTCATATGTTGTTGGCGTAGATTTTGACTTTTTATTAGGGAATTCATAATTTCTAACTCAAACCCCACTAACGATGTGGCTGAAATACATTACTTTTACGAACTATATTTAGTCGGCTTATATTTATTGTTCATAAAACATACTTGTAGTGGTCGGTATCCACTGACAACTGGGAGGATGACTCTCTGCTGCGCCCTTTGAGTTCTCGCGCCCGTAGTGATGCTGGAAACGTGCTTAAAATCAACCCAACCAATCGCGAGCCATCAACTGTGCTGCTTTCGTATTGGTTCTGCGAAATTGATCGTGACAACAATGGGTAAGTTAACCTATGCGACATTATTTCAGACTCGATGTCTGTAACAATCACGCCAACTTGGGCAAATGCACAATCAGAGCCATCTTTTAAATAAACATTTATCAAATTTGAGCGTTTTCAATTGTTCTCACATTCCCGTCCAGTTTTTACTTCCCGTGTTAAAAGTAACGCGGTGGAAACCACTAGTTTTATTATTGTCTCAATTTTTAAAAACAGCTTTTCTCTTAACCTAGCTGAGATTTTAAACGGCCAATATTATTACCTTTATCTTAATTGTCATAATCGATTTTCATCGCTTTTCAAAAAACCAAAACAGCAGAAGGAAGTTCAACCATGTAAACATGCAATTAACTCCACAAATCTCAATTATAAGTTGCTTAAATAAAGATAAGCTTTACTAAATATAAATAATCATTGCAAATACTATATATATATATATATATATATATATATATATATATATATATATATATATATATATTTCCAGTGTAAACTTAACATTACTTAAGATAGCAAAGGCATCAACTGGACTGATTTCGCCCTTATATCAAACTCAACAGAAAATTTAAGTTGTGTATTATGAGTTGCGCACCTAGTAACACATTGGTGCAAGTAGGCCCAGCAGGATAAACAGAAGACAGCATGAAATGGCGGTATAATCTCATGTGCACAATCGGTTCCTGCTTACCGGCGACTCATCTATAGACGCCGGTATTACGCCCTATGTCCATTATATATTTAGGTGTGGCATATTGAACAACTGGACAGTACATTCTACTATACGATTTTATACATTTTCAGTAGTGGAGCTAACTTCACCTAAAGCCATTCAATTCGTAGATTTATTATACAACTTACTTACACGTTTTATATCCAAATAATGCCATTCTGTTTAAATTTAACAGAAAATGTTTCCGAATATTTCACCAATTTGTCAAATAAAACTATTTCCCCACAACACATTAAATTCGCAAATAGAAACCATTTTGGCATTAGTCCAAATTGTTTAATAGCTCTTTTAACATTGTTGTTGAATTTGACCTGATTAACTCTTTTGTAACAGTGGTGTTCAATTACACATTTTTGACGTATTTATTTAATTTCAAATTCCATAAACCAAAATGCATTGTTTAAATTGAAAACTGAAATAATTTGAACCCAAAACTAATTATGGTAAATATTAGAAAGATTCTTTGAAAGGGATAAATTTGATTTAATGTTTCAATTGAAAATAATTTTTGTAACAAAGGCATTTTTGTCTTAGACCTTATTTACAATTGACAATTTTCTATATCACTGACTGTCTCAATGCCTTTCAGACGAATTGATAAACGAGAAATGTCTCGTGTAACTCAACTGCTACTGCCGTCGGAACCATGTGTGTCAGTCTTTCTGGCAACATGCACCAGTTCGGAGGAAATAACTGGAGATGGCTGGCTGAAATGTTTCAACGCAGAAGGTAAGCTGGCAAGCTAGTTGTATTAAATTACTCCTATTTTCTCCATATTTTAATTATGTAACGTTTGACGACTAGGCAATCACTACTCCCATCTTAATTAAGCAGTCTCCAGAAAATATATTAACCGTCGCCAGCTGCACGCACTTGCTTGTTTAGATCTTCTACGGTTATCGGCATGCTCGATGACAAACTGATTAATGAGAATCATTGACCAACGCATATATAGGACATGGAAATTCCGATTAGTCGCGTCCATTCATAATTGGCTGGAAGCGTTTTCGCCAAAATTGATTTTCTATTCCAAATATTGTATTGTTTATACCTGATTACGTTATGCTTCATGTGACCAACTTTTAGATTTAGTGTTGATTGAAAATCTAATTAAACCAGTCCCGATTCGTCATTAAATATAGAAATGATGCTGTTTTTTTCAAATGATATTTGATGGATCGTTTCTACTGGCTACTCATCAGTTGGATCCGGTATTACACCCTTTACTCACTATATACTTGGGTGAGGAATGTTGAACAATAGGGCGGTAAAATCTGCTACAAGAATGTGTAAACCTGAAGTAGTAGAACTAACTCCTTATAAAGTCGACGACAATACAGCTTCACAGCCAAATCACTATGTATAATATATATAATTATATATATATATATATATATATATATATATATATATATATATATATATATACCGAGTCTGTAAATGGTACCAACACTATGTCTGTTATGTCAGTACCTGATACCAATACTATGCTTGCCCATTAGGTACATGGTACCGGCACTATGGATGCTGAGTCAGTACATGGCATCAACACAATGGATACCAATGGATGCCAAAGTTAACCAAAATTGAGAATAAAAACATTTATGAACACCTGTTGCTCCGGCAAATCCATTCACTATCGCATTGATCGATATTAGTTATAACTTTTCGCGGTAATCATGATAACATTTAATTGGATATATAATTGTGAGATACAGTTTGTTGCTGAGAGCTAATATATATGCAATTTTGAATTAGGTGTTGCGCACCTTGTAAAAAATTACTTAAAATAGGATCATAAATAAGCACGAAAATGAAGTGCACATGAGATTATAACTTCCGTTCATGATTACTTTGGTGTACCTTTCTGGCCCTAATATGTTACTAAGTGAACAGCACCTAATACACAACTGCATATGAATTAGCTCTCTGCAACAAACAGTATCTGATTGATGACACATTGATTCGGAGCTTTCAACTTATTAATTATAGCGCGGAACGCACAGCTTTCATTAAATTCTAAGTTTTGTACCGAATACTTCGATTAGATAATGAGCAGTGAAAGCATATCAAAGGATCGTGGAATCGTTTCTTGCCAGAAGAATTTCAGGCAACTAATGAAAGTTTGCTCAATAATGAAGACGCTATGATCTAACTGATGTATTGCATTTGAAACGTTGTGCAATGATGAGGTTTTGCCAAATATAGATATTTTGTTAGTATAAACTAAACATAGCATCAGGTATCAAATGCAACTGATCATGTAAAACGGGTTTTCTCTCCAAGGTAATGCTAAAGTTTGAAACTTTTTCTAATTAATTCTAATTTACCCTATAAACTAAATGCACCGACCTGTCTAAAGTCTATATTCGCTGGTGGCCGCGAACGTATCAAACTTGGATATAATTTCCAATTACCCCGCCATTTGTATATTAAAATTTCCTCTGCAAATTATTTTAAGATATTTTAAATCTATGAAATATGTTTACAGCTGCCAAAATAGCAGACCAATAACATTATATTTACTGCGGATTTTAGTCAAAAGAAAGATTTTGTGACAGCGAACAAAACTAACTCAAAATGATGAAATTTTAATTATGCCAAAATATTAAATATCTTTTGTATTTTGATGGTATGTTGCAACTTACAGCTTCAACAATTCGCGACTCCATTCTATTTATTAAACTAAAGAACTGGAAATCTGCACGGTGTAGAATAGCATTTTGTAAACAACGCGTTATGCTAAATACTGTTTGTTGCGGAGAACTAATATATATATGCAAGTATGTATTAGATGTTGCGAACCTAGTAAAAAATTATTTCAGTAGTGGCCAGAGGGCTAAAACAAAGACAGCATGAACGGAAAGTATATAAACTTTATACTTTCCGTTCATGCTGTCTTTGGTTTATCCTTCTGGTCACAGCTGAACTAATTTGTTACTAGGTTTGCAACACCTAATGTGTTATGCTGTTATGTTTTATGAGTTGCGTATCTAGTAAAAATATAGTTCAAATAGGACCAGAAGGATTAAAAAAGTTCAGCATGAACGATAGTACAATCTCATGTATATATGCGTTTCGTGCCTACTGGCGACTCATCAGTAGGAGGCGGTACCAATTCCTACTGCGTTGTCACCAGAAAGCATGAAATGCACGTGTATTTGAAACTGCACCTTTCGTTCATGCTGGTCTTATTTGAATTAGTTTGTTTCTGGGTACTTAGCAACTAACGAAAAATGGATGCATTTAAGTTTTTCGCAACAAATAATATAGAATGTGTTAGGTTTGTTTGTGTTTGTGAAAAAACTCTTCTAGTTGACCGTTTCTTTCGTTTAAAATGAGCTTTTGTTTGCTTTTTTATTAACCGGTCAGTAAATATCGAACCAACGGCGCTTTAGTACAAAATTTAAATGCTATGCATTGTTCTAGATTTAATTACAAGCATGGCAGCACTAAATAGAAATATCTTTTACGGTTGGTGCTATGTCTTACGATTCAAAACTTTCGAAAATAAAAATTGCGTGAACAATCTGTTTGTACGTTTAGTTGTCAAGTAAAGAAATTACATTTATACAGAAATGGTTGATTAATAAATACATAAAAAGTATGTCAGTATAAATTTTAGGAGAACGGAATTTTACCCGATAGATGAATCAATATGTTGTCCTTTAAGATAATATACTGTTCTGCTCTACGTCATAGATAATATATTTCTTCATCTTTTAATATTTTTACAAAATCAATGAATTTTGCTGGAAGTATAAAATCGGTGTGAGTTATGGCAAGTCTTTTCAAACATAATAAGTAATACCTGAATCAATTGATGAACTAAGTTGTAACAAATGACGCAAGCCTAAAAAATTGTCAACTTTCTTGTCTAATTTTATTTTAAGGCATATTTAAATTTACTAGAAAAAAATACCATATTGTAAAATGCGAGTTTTCATAAAGTTCATAGAACTTTTCCCATATGCAGAGAAAAATGGAAATTTCGTCAAATATGAGATAAATTTATTGGATGTTTTTTCCACAAAAAACTACAAATGAAAAGAATGGTATATTTTAGAAAGTTACAGAGATAGAAAGTGTAAAAGATGCCTATTTTACACTAGGAGATTTCCAGTCCTTCACATTCTTTACATCCAATTAAGACTCAATATTAGAGCATGTTTTTCTGCTGGCGTTGAGCAGTTAAAACGATTTTACTCACAGCGCTTCATAAATTTCTAACGCATTTATGTTATTGCATTTGAAAGTAGCTTAAAGGCTGCGCCTGGTGAATATTCATGCGACGTTTCATTAATATGCTGCGCAATTTTAAGCGTGAAGTCAACAACTGATTTGGCACAGGTGTTTGAATTGCAATAATCTTTCAGTCTAGTTGCTAATCGCTTTGTTTTTGATCGCTATTATGTGCATGCGTATTTATTAATGCGGTTTGGGGTCGACATTAACGACTGCCTTTCTTCAGCTTCTGGTAAATTTAAACGTGATCCGTTATGCAAGTTGCGTAATTCATTTTTATATACTTGAATACAAATTGAGGAAAGAAATTTTAAATGATCTTTTCTTCGATCATGACATTTACACGAAGTTTATCGCATTTGACGCGTCAAAGCAAATTAAAGACTTTTTATTTGGAAATTAATTCGGACAGAATTTCACACAAATTGCAAATTTTTAAAATGTTATTTGAACTTGTTATTTACACATGTTAGAATATTATAAAACTAACTTTAATAAATATTCATTTTTCAATATATCTCTCTTTAGGTTCCGTCGATTGTAGATCATACAATTAAATTTTCGAAAGGAATCGACAGAAAGGGAAATTACAGTGGTCGCAAATAATTTTGCTTTAAATTACATTTTCACGTCTTGCTAATGATTGACGAAATTTCTATAACTAATTGTATTATTCTAAAATAAATAATCATTAATTAGATGCGATTGAGTGCAACTGTATTTTTTACTGCTACCAAGTCATTCAAAATTATTGTTTTCATACAATTTCGCATCTAATAATTGCACATTAAAAATGATAAATGAAAAATACTTATATAAATCAAGATTGCGAACTTGATATTATATATATTTTTTGTCGGTATAAAATAAGTATTTTATAGTGAAGCAACGATTTCTTCCTCATGGAAAACTCGTCAAGTACTGTCCAAAATTTTCCGCGAACAGGTCTCGAACAGAGACATATTTTCTTTGAAGTTTGAGGCTATAAAATACGCCACACTGCCACAAACTGACCATACATTTTAGTCATATACAAAATTATGTTTTTGGCTAAACTTTCCTTCACGTGGAACCCATGTGATATATCTTTGGGTCTGAAGTCGCAATTAGTCAAAACCAAACTGTTTCTATAGAAATTACAACTTGTCACCTGGGAAAGTGATATTTCATTGAATATTTGTGCATCAAACAATCATTGATTGCTATGGTGATGATGGAAATTATTTAAAACAAAGTAGCTAGCTTGATTTATATACAAATCCCAATATATATTTATTTGTCACTGTATACTAATTATTGATTAAAGAAGCGGAGGCAATTCATCCAGCAAAATAGTTTCTTTCTTACTGTAAATTCGTCGAGAGTTTTCAGAACTTTGCCGTGGTCGGGGCTCGAACCGGAACACGTTTGCTTCGGAGTCTATACTCTAAACAATAACGAGATACCAATATAGAGGAAACCGAACTGTTTTATGTATTGTCTTTGCTAACTTATATAATAAGTGGTTTATACTTATATATATGTACAAAATTGGATTTTTATTTATTTCAACTCGTAAACGCTTTTCGAATATTTTTTAAAACCATCTGTTCAATCGATAAGTGTTCAAATGTCTAAATCGTCAAATAAATAAAACGGCCTATTGTGACGTGATGTTTGTTATTTTTAGAAGGTTAGGGCCGAATGTTTTGATCATCAGGTCATAAGAGATGCCACATGAGCTCCTTCTGAAAGAAAAGCTAATCGAAAACGTTTGTTTGTATATAACTGAAAATATTGTGCAGTGTGCAACAGGGTGGAGCCTTATAAAGCGTCTTAGGCTTAAAAGCAATCGTTCCCTGGTTCGAGCCACGTCAGTGGCAAAATTATAAACAGTTCCTGACCAGTTATCAATGAGGAACAAACCGGTCTGCTAGATGAACTGTCTGTGTTACCTTCAACAATGCTTTGTTTATATTGACAAATATATATATATATATATATATATATATATATATATATAATGATATATATATATATATATATATATAATGTGATCGGTATTTTATCAAGCTCGCTATTTTGATTTAACTTATTGCTAACACCACTTGCGAAATCAAGTATTGTTTAATTAAGGAAACTACAAAGCTTATTACAGCCATGGTGTTGTGTAATGCTGAAGTTATTGGAGCTATATACACTTCAAGTGTATATGCGACGAACAGCTTCTGGGTTCCATTTTGAGGACATTTTAGTAACAAGACTGGAATCTAAGTAGTTTACTGAAAACTCAAAGAAATTTTCCCGTTGGATATTGGCGGAATATCATTTGAATCAATTAAATTTACGAATTGAGATGTGTAGCTGCATGTTGTGTCGATCCAATTGTGAAACAAGCTATAGATTAAAAAATGTTATGGAATTCTAATGCACGAAAGCTACAGATGCAATATTGAAGGTAAAGCCGAGCGGAAAATGTGGCACGGATTGCACCTTATTTCAAAGAAAATACATAGGTCGATCTGCAAGAGTTATGTACAGTAAAATAGGCACAAAAACTTATTACGTGCGGGAATGGCGCTACGTTCTTCATTACCGTGATTGTCTTCTTATCAAGATTCACTATCAATTAACGCACCTGGCCTGGTTCGAAAGCATTTTTCAATGATCGATCCTAATTTCGAACAGTACAAACTGCTTTAACATGTATGGCATTTTGAAGATAAGTATTTAAGAATTAGTATTTAAAGAAAGATATGAAAAAATTAATGAGCATTTTAAGACTGACAGTACAGTTGATGAGCGGGCTTTCGACGTAATTTGTAAAAACCGCTAAAATGATTCATAAAATCCGCTGTCGTTGTATGAAATCGATATATTAGACCATTATACAAAATTATTTATTCTAAAAATTCATTAGTTGACATATTGTTTGATTTGAATAGAATCTTGGCTAGTATTCACCGTTTATGTTGACAAAATAACAGATGGATGTCTTCATTTAAGCGATTTCCATAATCTGTCTTGCGTATACCTGATTTTAATCTTCGTGTTAAGTTATGACTAGTATTGATTTCATGAGCAGTTTGACAAACTTTAATAGACTATGTAATGTCTGGCAGACAAATATAAATTTTAAATAAAGAGGAGAAAATAGGCAGCGCAAAAAATAATTATCTACAACTATGACAGAAAATTATTTAAATCTAGATATCGATCTTGATAGGAATACCTTTCCCATTGTTTACATACATTTTTCACTATAAACCAAGAATTGTATTTTTTGGAAAATGCAATTCATACAGTAGTTAGGTTTCGTCCTAATTGGAAACTAATCACCTACTGTCCAGAATTTTCCGCGAGCAGGGCAATATACTAACAAGTTTTCCTTGGTTACGCTTTCCTCTATGTGGAACATATATTGCAACCCTTTAGCCATAAATCTACAAATTACCATCACCATACTGTCATCATAGAAAAGTCACCACACAACATGGAGATGTGGTATTGAATTGAACATTTATATAATTAATTGAACATTTGTTGCACGGGTGGTGATAGCAATTTCTTTAATCAAGTTTGCGATTTTGATATAAGCACCTGATCCATTATATATATACATTTGTCATTATAAACTAAGTATTGTGTAGTGTAGAACAAGCAATACATCCAGTAGACCGGTTTCGCCACCATTGGGAATTCATCACTTACACAGGGATAGAACCTTGGAACGCCTACTTCAAAATCCAGTGCAGAAAATTTAGAGGTATCTTAATTTTAGAAAATTTATATACTACTTAGAGTATAACGACAATAAATTGAAAAAAATGTGCCAAAAATCATAACCAAGGTTAATTATAAGGCTATTTCGTTGTCATATTTCAAAAGGTAAAAATTTCTTTCGAGGATATGCATTTTCAAAAGCCACTATGCATTTTGTATGAGTGCTTTTGTTCCATCCTATCAACATATTTACTGCAAAGATAAAAAATATTAATTCATTTACTAACATTAGAAAATGCAGTACACACATCATGACTGTTATATAGAGAGAATGCTACGCTTTACTTTACATGGCGTAAGGAAAGCCTTTTTGCAGCACCAGTGCACGAAAATATTGTGTTGCGGCCAATTTTTCCTAAACAAAACATAATTTCAAGTTTTGCGCGAAAATTTATAACTGAAATTGTTAGTGGGATGAAAATTTGTAGCTTATCGACACAGCATATTTTAATTTGACTAACACCAAAACTCACGAATATACCCCGTAATTTTTAGGATATTGATATAGTAAGATGTAATGCAGAACAGTTTTAAAAATATACCTCTTTATTTAAATTACCATGTGACTTTTCAAAGCATCGTGTTGAATGATGTATAATGCCGACATTCACATTGTCTGCTTCATTAATATCAAATGTATAATACTTTTTTTTATATAGCACACAGCGTCTTTTTCAAATGCGTCCCGAGGAATAAAATATTAAAAGTTTGAAAACTGTATGTACATGTTAACCGGTCGGATTTTATTATATATGTGGTGCAATAAAAAATTAACAACGATTAATGTAGAATCAAGTACGCCAGTTTCGTCCTTATTGGACACACATATAATACTCGCCAGATTGGCCGTAACTGTGGCTCATATTCGGGAAATCTACTTCAGTGTTTAACAACTCACAAATGGTGTCTCCAACGCCGTGCACTTCGTGTATATTCCAGTTATCTATGAAAACACTTTGTTGACCAAATCTTCCTACAAGTAGAACCTATTTAGAATCGCTTTCGACCTGTAACTCCAACTCGCCGCCCCTAAATTTCATTTTGGAAAAGACAACATTCCACCTGGTGTATGATTGAAAATGTAATATAGTTCGTGGCTTAAATGGCACAATGGTAAAACTGATCAAAATTAAATAAAATGTGCTCCTGTTCGAGCTCTGGCCGCGGTGATAATCGCAAGTACTTGAAGAGTGTTGTATAAGGACGTAATCAGTTGATTTAACGATTTGCATTTGCCACGTAATGCAAATTCTAATTTATACATAAAATATTTTTTTAATAAAATCCAGCTCGATTAATTTAATACAATATCACTTCTCCAGGTGGCATGGTTTAGTTTATGTAATGAAACATATGGGGTACCCTGTTGTACATTATGTCAAATGGACGTCAAATAGCTTCAACTCAGAGGGACTGACCGACCCAAAAATTTAGTTGTGAAAATGTCTAGCGGAGGTATCGCTTCAAACATGATCAAAGCTCGTGCTTTTATGGGAAGACAACACTGCTTATAATTACTTTTTGATATATATATATATATATATATATATATATATACCGTTATACATAAAGTGACAATGAGACTAGGACAATTACATGATATTTTTACTCGTATTTCTGGACCATAGTGCTTATCAGAATTTGAAATACGAAAAGTTTGCATTAAAATCTATAAATAAATTCAGGAAATTAGAGCATTTGGTATAATAGGGATGAACAAGTTAAAGAAGAATACCAGAAAATTACAAGATTAAAATCTACTCCCGCTAGATCTATAAATAGAGGTCACAAATGCTCGGAGTTTCTATGCGAGTAGCTGCACATAAAGGGGTGCTTATAATTTAATAGTTAGTTGATGTATAGAAGTTATAAAACAGAATAATTTTATGGAAAATAAAAGAGAGAAAAATATAAATAGAAAGAGAAAATATGGAAACTGAATTAAATATCAGTAAAACCGAATAAATACTGGAGATTGCTTTGGCAGATGACATAAGAGTGGCATGGCTCATTTTTAAGGTGCTAAAGTGAACGGGGGATTGAGAGATTTCAAATTCTCGCTTTCATACGCGTACGCAAGTTGAATTTAGAAATCATATTAAACGATAAATCGCGGATGGTATATGATGGTATAATGGTAAGTCATGAAAACTATTCTATATCTGGGAAATCATACTAATTCATAAAATCGATTCTTCAACAGACAAGTAACACTGGTGTTAAAATGGAATTTTAACGTGTCCTTAAAAGTAATTATGAAAGCAAATTTGTTTAATAAACCCCAAATGCTTACAGAAGACAGGATTACATTATTGACCGAAAAGATACTTTAACAAATTAAATAGCATAACATAAATGAACCATGATGGCTACAAAAATAATGTTTGAACGAAGATGCAAATTTTTTTAACAATGGTGAAATATCCGAATATAAAACTTGTGAAATTATGCATGAGGATTTAAAGTTTCTTATTAAAATACAGAAGTACACCAACAAATTAAGAATAATATAATTTGCGACAAAGAAAATCGCTGATAAATATTTCAACTACGAAGTTTATAAGCTGTGCAACTTCATAGGTCATTTGTCACGTTATCTGATTTGAAAATGCTACTGTGGATATGCGCACAGTAGTAAGACCGTAGATACGATCAACCTGGCACCAATGAAAATGAGTTCGAGAGTTGAGGCGGCAGTTGCCAGTAAATTCGGTTCTTCGTGAAAGTGAAGCCACAACCGATCGTAAACTGAAAACCCTGAAACCACATCGACTTTACATCAATGAAGACTGTCTTATTGACAATACTTATTGTTTCATACAAGTTTCATACAAGCCAACCAATCATATTCAAATTAAATATTTGACAAAATACATTAAGATAATATTTTCATTTAAAATTGAATGACGTAAACAAACTTTCGAGTACAGTAGAAAATCAGCATTATAATTATCAAATTTTGATAACTAGCCTTGCAGAGGAGAATAAAATCTGTTCGTAACAGATGTCAATTCCGGCTTTGACCTCCACTGACAAAATCAATGACACACAATTCAAGCAAGTATATAGTAATTATATATGCATTGGTTACATGGAACTAACATTAATAAAAATATTTACTAGTTATAGCGCACCTGGTAACGCGAACTATTATTAATGTAAAGAAAATATAAACAAGAGGAAATATTAGGATTAGTCTTTACCCTATTTACACGTGTGTCAAGGGCTTCTTGGTTACAAATCGATACATGACGGTATTGCTCCTCAAACATTTTTGTATTAAAATAAAGAAAAGCGTTTTACTTTTATATTTTATTGCATTGAAATGCTTAAGTATGATGTCCAAGCGCTACACCACATCTCAGATAGCAGTAATATGGGCGGCGCTGAAAACGGCCAATTATCCTATTGAACGGTTGACGTCGTGGATTTATGAGTACCAGATCGCAGATGGTGGTCAAGAGGCATTCTTTTTAAATTCCAGAGTGGTTCATCTATATTTACTTGAAACTTTTTGAAATTGCGTTTTATAAAACACCAAAACTATATGAAGGTTGTTAATTAGTAATTAATGAGTGAAGAGTCACTGTTGAGTTGACTGGACTGATCCCAACATCTCGCTGTTGGCCAGTTACATTTCTACATTAGAGTTGCTCAATATGTATGTAAAAAATGCTATGTTAGTAGTTGATGCAAGTTGAGTATGCCTTCAATATTACATATCTACTGAAATACACAGAACAGTTATGAATGACGTGCACGGATATCACCTCGTGAGAAGAATGTACTGCGTATCCGCTAGGCTCTGCGTGTGCTGTATCTCTTTCAACCAATTAAGAATCAATTAACAATTGGAATTTATTGACAACGTGGAGGGACGTTAATTGAAATATAACTTCACTTTTTTAGTACTGCAGGGCAGAGTATGATACCAATTAAGTAAATTGCTGATAAATTGTCTATAGCGTTAATAGAATCGCAAGGTTAATGCTGGTACTAGGCTGGAGCGTGCAAAATCGCTACTTCTTTTATGATATAAAACGAAATAGCTATTAATAGTTGCTTACAATGACGATAGCCTTGTAGTCGGCCGTTTGGTAATGGCAAATTTGACCGATTACATTAATCAAGGTTGCGATATTAATATAAACACCTGACCCATTAATTACTTACATTTGTCAGTATAAACTAAGAATTGTATAGTGTAGAAAAGGCAATTCATCCAGTAGACTTGTTTCGTCTTTATTGGGAACTCATCACGTACTGCCGCAAACAGGATGAGTTTCCAATAAGGACGAATCCGGTATTATGGATGAATTTCCTTCTCTACACAATGCAATTCTTAGTTTATACAAGACAAATGTAATTAATTAATGGATGATGTGTTTATATCAAGATCGCAACCTTGATTATAGTACTTGTTATCACCGCCCGCGCAACCATTGTTCGGTTAAATTTGACCGATGCTGAAAACGAGAACTGCTGTATCGATGGTAAGGAAGATCAAGTAAATAATTAGTGTTATTCGTCTAGATAAAACATAGAGTTTAACTTCCGCTGAAACTCGGTCAAAATACAATAAATATGCGCAAGTAAAGAAGTAACTCATTAATATTTCCTTACGGTCAGGTGTCTAAAACATTCTATTACTATTGAATGTTCTATAATTAAACATATCTTTTTTATTTAAATGCTACTTAAAATTAAGTTTTTTTAGATTATATAAATGTAGCAGTTCGTGGTTTAGACAAACTTAACTTTTTAATTACTATGAAGAAAATTAAATTAACATCGACGTTGTTTTCCCTTTTGCTCGTCGATGGTTTTAAATGTTTAAAGGAGTTTAATGATAAAGCTCGTAATAGAGAAATGAGTAAAGTTATAATAAGACATGTTCGAAAAATTAAGTGTTGATGAAATCGTATGCAAGCTAGTCCACTGTCTGGTAAAGCAATGCGCCCAATCAAGTCGTAAAACGAAGAACGCAAAACCGTATTTCTGTATATATTTATTATTTTATCATGCAGTGCAGGCAGGACACATAATTAACTGTGATGATTTTAGAAGCACAACGACATCTATTCCTCACAAAAAGACGAGATTGATGGGGGAGTCTATTGAAATTTTATAACGCGTTGGTAATATGATTCAAACAGCTACCTACGGATAACTTAATTCGACTTGAAACACAGCGTTAACAAATGGTAGTTAAAAAGATTTCACGAATTAGATTCTCAAACTAGTTTCAGCATATTAGTGGGCATTAGTGATTATATATTAGGTGTTGCAAGCCTAGTAACAAATCAACTCAAATAGGACCAGAAGGATAAAACAAAATCAGCATGAACGAAATGTACACTCGCGTTTCCTGGTTAGAGATGATTCACTAGTAGGAGCCGGTAATACGCCCCATACCCACTATATATTTGATTACGTGGTGTGGAACAATTGGAAACTACAGCTTTCCATAAGAATGTCTATAAAAGCATTAGTAGAGCTAACTGTATGTAAAGTCTTCGAAATACAACTTCACAGCCACAGAATTATACATAATATTTAGCAAGAATAAACGAGCTCTGTTTCTATGACTTGAAAATATTCGCATAAACAAGAACGTATTGTGAGAAACGTGAAGCGTACTTCATCGACACGGTTACCTTTAAAGTAAAAGAACGCTGAAGCAGCCTTAAGTTAGAAATGCATTTTCATCTCCGCACCACTATATTGAGGGTTATGTGATTTTGTTTAACGTAAAGTACTCAATATGAACGCCGTGTTCCTTATCAGTGCGGAAGAAAAAGAATTCTTAATTAACAGCACTTAAGATTCGAAGGCGAGCAATGTTTTAAGTTTAGATAGTTTTGTATTTTATGCCTCATTAACGGGTTCTTCAATATTAGATATTATATAATTTGAGCGTTTGAGGTTCCCATGCTAGGAAGCATACCAGATTCAATTATGGATTTTATGTCCCTGTTTTTAACATTTCTTTTTATGCGTACATGTTTTTTTCTGTTTTAGACACTGGAGAGAAAATCTATAGGTAATATTTGAAAGAATTTGGTTCCTAAGGCAGCGTAGCATCCTTAATTTCTAGAATTGAGTTTGATTTTGTGCATCCATTATACTTATTGTGTATCCTTTGCAGCTTTTGAGCTCTTCATCAGAGGTAGTTTCACTGTCACACATAAATTGCCAATTCCTGAAGCCCAATAAAATAATTGAACAATCAATGATTGCGCGGGTGGTGGTAACAATTTTTTAAATCAAGTTTGCGAGCTTGAAGCAAGCACTCATCCCATTGTATCTAATTAATCGTCGAACAACATAACAAAACTACCGCCAATCACAGTGCATGTGACTGACGGTAGTTTTACTATGTTGTCCGACGACTGGTTAAATAGAAAGGGGATTCGTGTTTACTTAAGGCTCGTAAACTGGACTTAAAGGAACAATAAATTGATATTTGTATGTATGCAGCATATCTTAGCCAATACTCATTTTGTCGTGAACAATTTTGCAGAATGATTTCCGAAATTCCAAATACATATTGTAAAAGACTAATAATTCATTACCCAACAAAAGATCAATGCCAGTTGTAAGTGTTGAGTAATGCGTCAGCCAAACAGTTGTCCCACTCATGTAGAATCGTTTACGGTGATGTCATATTAAGGTAAAATCAAATCAGTGAACACTCATTACAGAAAAGTAATGACAGATACTTTTCACATATCACAAAACGTTTAAAAATACTCTGGCAGTTTGACATCGTAGATTGCAAATAGACGCATTAGATTAGTACTGGCGAATAAAATTACATATTGTTTTGTTCAAGGTAATTTAATAATCTTGCCTATAAATTTGTGCACCAATAACTGAAACTAGTGTCAACCCTTGTGTTTTAGCGTTATATTTTAATTGATTTGTTCTTGTTACATTCTTCTTATATAGAACTACTAAACCCATCCTCCTTAAATTAACGTTGTTGACAATTTGTCGCACTAACGATTGAGGTCGTATTTCATTTTTGCATATATCAATGATGAGCCTCCAATAAGAACAAATAAATTCTCGTTTCGTAAAGAAATTAATCAATGAATGTATTTCAGAAACGTTAAGTTACGATAGCGATATCTGTTGTTACACATTAACAAATTTTTGCAACATAAATGCGTTCAGATTTTACTCTAAAGAAAAAAAAGAATTTCGTAATGACAACCAACTTCCTAATCTCTCACATTTCCCAAACATTTCACCAAACACCAAAAGAAAAATATCAATACTAATTTTACTGCAAAAATAATTTTATAATTTATGTATTAAGAAACAATAATCAGCTGTCACAACTAAAACTGAAGGTGCATAGTAAATTAAGCTCAATTAAAGTAAATACAAATTCATGCATAAAAGACGTTTCGGTTTCTGCATTTATGCGAATACAAAATAAAGAAGAAAGGAATTTAATTCACCTACCACAGGTGATCGATTGTCAATTAACAAAAAAAAACAGTTGTAAATAGAGTGATACCAAATCCACCCAGATCAAATCATTTTGACCGAGGTGCTCAGATTTTAACAACAATATATATGCAATAAACGTTTATAATAGTTTTATTATAGTGTTTATTGAATTGTTAAGAGAAAGAACATTTGGCCACCGTAACTCTACAAACGAAAATCGATTGCGTTGGGCATGTCTATTTAAACTTAACATAGGACAAAGACAAACACAAACATTCCACAACATCTCAAGCATTTCAGACGAAATTTGAGTAAGCATTCGTTTAACATGCAATCATGGAATGCGTTATTACGCACAAGTATTCTTCTGACTAAATCTATTGAAAACAATGCGTATCAATCTCAAATTTCACTAGGACACATGAAGAGGTGTAGTAACAATAATGCAACAGACAAGCCCCGATGACAGAGAGGAGCACTTGAACGCACTAAGACGTATAACTGACGGCAATTCACAATACTGAACCAATGGTAAAGAAAAATCGGTTTGTTTTCAATCAAAAAGACAAAACCTTGCGACAATATAAAACAACTGGTGATGTTACACTTTTAATCCACACATTCGTAGTAATCTTAGCCAATTCTATTCAATGCATAGATGGGTTGTCGTTAACGATCTAACTGAACACGAAGCAGTTTTCCTTCTCAATCTATACGGGTTTTTTCTCCATAATTTGAATATTCCAGTGAAGCACATTCGCTATATATATATATATATATATATATATATATATATATATATATATATATATATAATAAAAGTTTGTGTGTGACGTTAAAAATAATATCAGACGTGTCAAAAATTTATTAGTTCAGAAGTATAATATTTTTTGTTATTATCTGTATTGTAGAGCAAGAAACGTAAAAGTGTACTCAGTAAATAAAAAGGCTTCGACTGGCACAATTATATTTTTAACAAGAAATATAATCTACATCATACAATAATGAAAATATTTAACATAAAATGAAGGCACACGTAGAGGTGGGCTGATAGACTGGTAAAACGTAAATTTCTAGATGTAACAAACGTCGGTAATAAAGTAACGTTAGCTTACATGGTTAAAATGAAAGATGATAGAGAAACACGTTTGTTTTTTACAGATATGGCCAAAGGTTGTTCGAAATTTAAGGTCAAATGCTAGTTATATCCATCAAAATATATAAATATATTTTCTCCCTATAGGTAACAATAAATATTTAAAAGATTAAACTGAAGGATAGGTTTATTGTTAAAGGAATACAAATTTACAGATATTAAAAGTAGAATGTAAATTAAAACAGATAAAATAGATGAATAAATTATACGTCATAAATTTAAAAATCTGAAGTTGTACGATTGCATAATTGGATGCAATCACATCCACCTGAATGCGTCTTAGCAAACTAAATTAGATAATCAAAAGGAATAAATTATCTTGTGTAAGTTATTTTTAATCATATTAGATTACTGAACAATATACACGAGAGGACCATTAAAACTGCTGGTAGTTGAGTTCAGTTAATTTTTAATTAATTTTTGTAAAATAAAACTATTCTGCAGCGGTCAATTCGCCAACAAAACACAAGTTTAGGCAGTTAGATACAGTTTGTTGCAGATAACTAATTAATATTTAATTATGTTTTAGGTGTTGCACATCCAAAAACAAATTCGTTCATATATGACTGGAAGGATAAATCAAAGTAAGCATAAACGGAAGATATAAACACATATACACAAATAAGTTTCGTACTCATGACTAGGACACATGAGTATGAGCTGTCAGATTGTCCCACATTCCTCACCAAGATATATAGTGGATATAGGGCGTATACCGGCTACTTTTGATGAGTCGCCGGTAAGCACGAAACGAATATGCTGACTTCAGTTTATCCTTGCGGTCACAACTGAAATAATATGTTTCTAGGTGCGCAAAACCTAATACAATTGTAGGCAATTGGGGAGAAACAAATCTACCATTATTTATCAAAGGTGGAATGGATGTTTATAACAGGATGGTAAACTTTAAATATTTTTCCATATCTGCGAAATAAACGCTTGCTTAAGAGAATCTTAAAATATTTCTCGGCTGAAAATTAATTTTTTACTCCACGGTCATTTGACTGACACAATTATATTTAACATAGTAAAATATCACAACAATAACGTAAATAAAACTTGACAGAAAAAGTAGTGAAACGTTTTGTTCGTGGATTTTTTGTTAACAAGTTCAAATCAAGCTAGATTTAGGACAAAATGTAAGTAGTCATCTGAGACCATGGCTTAAATATGAACTCGAGCTGATATTTTCCGTGGATTAACTAGAATAAATGAGTTATTAAATAAATATTATAATTAACTGGTTATTTTCCAAAACAAGTTAACTTTTAATGCCTTATTTGACGTTGCATTTATACTGCTTACATTACATTGTCCTAAGTGGTATGAACGATTTTTTGTAATATATATTTTACACAAAAATATCTAAGCTATAAATAGCAAGCAGAATTTGATGACCAGCTCGATAAATTTTATTTTCGTTCTGCAGCAGAAACATTTGATTTTAAACAATTCTCACAAAAGTATTTCGCTGAAACTTAATGCATTAATTTTAATCAAGTTTGCCATCTTGATATAAACAGAAATCCCACTATATATATATATATATATATATATATATATATATATATATATATATATATATATTGGTATAAACTGAGCATCGTACAATGTCAAAAATGCAATTCATCGCCTGCTCAAACATTGACTGTTTAATTAGAACATTACATTTAACAATTTTCATTTCAAAAGCCTAAATATTCTGCGGCAGTAGTCAATTAAAAGAGCTCTACTAATATTTTTAACTCAATGTACTACGCGGAGCGTGGTTTGTGGAAATGAAATTTGGATTTCATGTTAGCTGAGATGAACATACTTATCCACCTAAAACTTTCAAAATATGTCTCGAATCCTTGTCGAAAGCGTGACACACCAATTTAAAGCCCAGTGCAGGTAAATAACGCAGCGCTGAAACATAATACTCCTCACGCAATATTGATACAAATTGAGAAAAATGTTATATAACTTGAAAGGCTAACATGAATTAAACATTTACAGTTTGCGACGCTACAATAATATGGTTAAATTTAATCAGATTATAGCAAATAATGTATGTTGCGCCACAAATTGTTTCATGCATAAAACATGGTGTGATATAACTTTGTATACATTTTATTACTAGGTGCCAAAATATTCTGAAGTTGTCAACAAGTGTGTGTACATAAACGACGTTTAGTCCGAACTACTCAAGAAATCTGAAGTGAATAAATCGTATTATCCACTAATTCAGTGATGCTCTTGCTCACATTATGTCACAGGAATCAATGATGGGTCTCCAAACACGAATAAAACGTTGGCCATTAAATTTGATTGAACTTCCGGTTCCTGCATCTTATAGATGGCTCCTCCAAGGCGTGTAATGAGACTGCTTTCAGGATAAGATATATATTAACAAAAACGTCACAATAAATTGGTCTTGATACGCAAAAATATGAAACTCAATCGAAATACGTATTATAAGTAGACAAGTGATTTTCAATCTAAACAGATTTAATCCCCACTCATCAAAACAGTAGACAATTATCTGCTTATAATAATAACGAATTCACAATGTGTAAAATGTTCGAAAATGTAGAAAACAGAAAGTGTCGCTTGCAGTTATGTGCAAAAAAGGCATTAAGCAACATCAGCTTTTCTTCCGTTTAATTTCATAGTAAAAATGTAAAAACATAAATTTTATAAGCTCCGAAACATATATTGGATAAAAAGTAAGTGCTTTAAAACATTTCAACAATTATGGGACTCTGCTTCTAAATTCATTAAATACTTCCATGTCTTTAATTAGAATATATCCCCATGAAAGCAAAAAAACTGTTGGACTAGATAAGTTTGTTGCTAAATTAAATATTATTTTGTTGCGGCAATGATGTCATCCTAGTTCAACTTTGAATTTACCCTGAGAATTTTTTTGTAAAAAAGTATTAAAAATTAGTTAACTTTAAAATGGAAAATATAAGAAGCAAGTTTTCACATGCCTTAAACAGAAAAAAATGTTAAAAGACGGAATAATGGACACACCGAAAGACGGACGGCAAAAACAAACCGACAATAATAGACGCAAGAAAATGTCCTACGTAAACAGGTGTAAAATTAACTACTGACAGACAAGCAACCATATATAATTGAGTTCATACATACATAGGAAATTTATTTACACTATATGTTTTGAATATACATGTATACAAAGAATCCTAGATAGTCTGATATATATATATATATATATATATATATATAATATATATATATATATATATATATATATGTGTGTGTGTACTGTTGGATTAAAACTTGTTCATTTAATTCGACAGATAAACTTAAAAACTGATACATGAGAATAAATAAATAATAATGAACGAAGATGTATAAAAATTTGTGCAGGTGTATGTAAAATGATTCACAGATAGAAAGATGTCATTAAATACAAATGAACAAGACAATCAAGTGTTGTGTGGAAGCGAAAAATATACTCTGTATTTCCGAACTGGCAGAGCCGTATCTCGAGTTCTAGTAAAGGAAAACAGTTTAATACCTTTTAAAAAAGGTACAAATTTAGACGTTTATAAAACAAGTTGAATGTGTAGCTAGTGTATTACAATATGGTTATTGCATAATCAAGGTTGCGGTCTTGATATAAACACCTGACCCATTAATTACCCATATGTCAGTATAAACTAAGAATTGTATAGTGTAGAAAAGGCAATTTCTATAGTCTTAGTTTACTCTGACATATGTAATGATAATAGGTCAATGTTACTATCAAGACGCAACCTGATATAATAATTGTTATCACCATCCGCGCAACCAATGTTCGTTTAATTATACAATATGGATGTTTGCTATAATGCATCATCTAAACTTACGATATTTGAACAAAAATCTACTTACGCCCATTATGTAACCGGAATAATAACACTTTGTTACCATTTTAAATTAAGTGTACTGACTAGACGAAACACCGATTTTACGTTTTCATTGTTAGCATAAAGATGCAAAACCGTTACAATTTGTACGTAGCGAAGCGTTTACAAATATCCTAGGCGTTATAAGAGCACAATAGACAAATGAATAGGAGAAACAATACTGCAAGTTATTCATCATGATTTGAGAAGCTAACATGCGGCTCTTAAACATTGTATTCTGCACACATTTTATTTGTCTGGAATGTTCTGCGACCGGTTATTAAAATTATGATTGGTGTTAATTCCACGAACATAAACTTGATTAAAGCAGTTATTATACACATTTGTGCGAATAACGATGGCTTAGTTGAGTACATGAACTCTGCTTGCTGGTAATTGCATAATTCATGCTATTACAGCACAGATTATAGATTATAAATGCCTATCAATCAGTTTTGAACAAAAAGAAGCATAATTTATGAATATATTTTATAAATATCTGCTGAATCAATAGTAAGACCCCACTGATAAAATATGTTAATGTACTAGATAAAAAAAATTGTATGAGATTGCATGTAAATCACAAATTGCATTATGGCATATAATAAAATGTTGTTTCGCCTTTGGGAATCATTTCCCGTAAATTTCCGTCTGCATTGTAGTGTAACCGATATAAGGGTTAAAAAGAACACGCTAAATTGGCTGGCGCCTGAACAACTTCAACATGATTCTGTCCTGCTTATGTCCGTGATTAATCTGCACGTTCGAGACGAGCGATAATCTTGCCATCCCAAATTGGCAAAACCGCTCTGTCGTCAGTTATCTCCTCATGTACCACACCTGTACCAAATTCGTTACTAGATTTTTTGAAGAAGTATCTAGAGCACGAATAAAAAATGATAAGGTGTAAAACAAAAATATTCTATTAGCGAGGATATATACGAGATGTGAAATGTTTATGTGTTGAAACTTACGCCTCAGGGGGGGGGCTAAATAAAACAACTACAAAACACGATTAATTTTTGATGCAAAATATAAAATTGAATAGTTTCCGAAGTATGCAACTTTGATATTGGTACAAAGTAGCCATCGAAAGTCATGTGGTTTCATATGCACAGAACGCGTAGGGAGCTCATTTCCAACGGTTCTAACACAGTAATGCTTTCCAAAATCTTGATCGTGGGACAGGAGCAGAAATTTAACTAAAAAGGTTTTAACCAGTTAAAAATCATATATTCATTGAAGACCGGTATAGCAACATATGAGAGACTTCCGGTAAGAAAATGTCTTCTTCTTAACATGGCATTCAATTAAACAATCACGGATTTCGCGTGTGGTGGTAACGATTAATTAAATAAAGTTTGTGAGCTAGAAGTAACTACCAATCCGATTGTAGTTAAACAGTCCTCGAACAACGTAACAAAGCTATGGTCAGTCAACACGTATTGACGCGTTTCGACCTTACCTGATGATCAAAAGAGTACAACAGCAAACTGAATAACGAGGGTCAAAGCACAATGCATATATTTGGAAAGCAAAAATCTATATGCAGCTCTTACCAATAGTAGACTCGCATACATTGTACATGACCGGAATCGTCGGCTGCACAGTTTCTATGTAGCCACGAACAATAATTTTTTGCAGCTTTCGCCAAATATATATATAGGTAATACAATTAAACAATCATTAAATTCGCGGGTGGTGGTAACAATGCTTTAAATAAAGTTTGCGAGATTTAAGTAATTACCACTCCCATTATTATTTAAGCAGTCATCGAACAACATAGCAATAATATCGTCAGTCAACTCGTAATGGCGCGTTTCGAGCTTCCATGATTATCAGCAGAGTACAACGACAAACGGACTGGCGATGATCAAATAGCAATTTATATGCTTACGGAAAGCAAAATTTGATATGCGGCTCTCACCTCTAGTAGCCTCGCATACATTGTACTTGAATGAAAATGTCGGCTGCACAGTTTCTATCCAGTCACAAACATTGTCCTTTTGCAGCTTTCGCAATATATATATATATATATATATATATATATAATAAGATTAAACAATAATTGATTGCACGGGTGGTGTTCAATGGTTTAAATCAAAGAAGAAAGACATTCAATGTCCTGAAATTCTCTTAGTGTTCTTAATTAAATTATTAACTTAATTAACGTATCCCTACAGGATTAAACCAAAGAAGGTCTACTTAAATATAAAAACTAACTGCACCTACGCAATAAGTTATCGATTGAAGCCTCAAATAACAGTTTAGAGTTAAGAATAAATGTTACGTGGGTTAGATAATTTCTGTAGTCACAAACCTTAAAATATACGGGCTAAAATCAACCTATCAACGTTTCAGAAATGAAATTTAATGCATAAATAACATGTTGACAAAGTCGAAGCTATTTAAGAAAAAAGCGTGTCGATTAGAAGTGTTCTGACGTAACTTGTTAAGACGTGCATTCCCACGTACCAACTCGGTGCGCTAAGTTAGCAACCAAGAAGCCTTTTTCCCAATGGAACAAAGCATAATGATATTTTAAATGTTTAGCACGTTTCAAGCACAGTATTAGATGAGTATTTACATGCACATAGCAGAAGTCACTTAAAATTGTTTCACAACGCACTAGAACGATTCTCACAGGAAATTTGCCTAATAATGCCATCAATTTATAAGGAGAGTGGATCTATATTATAAAGTGAAACGCGATCTCTAATTCGATAAGGACGATTTATTGTTTTTCTACTTAAATTGGAGCCTTCCAGAAGACTTGAGAAGTAGATAAGGTCAGTCTTCTATTTTGGAGTGTAATTTTCTTCACCTGCCAGTTGAGTTCTTCTAATATATCCAATATCTCTTAAGCCCAGTTATTCACAATTAAAGCAAATAGAAGTTGAGCCATAAGCTTCATCAATCAATTAGAGAGTAATAATTAGAAATTCGCATAGGTTCGAACAGTACTTTAATAAAACTCTACGTGGAAATAATTAACATCAGCTAACGAAAGTAACATTTCTATTGGACTCATTATTCCTAATCAAAGGACTCTTATATGGAAATACGCATAATTCGATTGCGCAGAAGTTTTAAAACTATACTAAAGTTAAGTATAAAATATTCCATCTATCGTTTAGTACTTATTAAACATGCTTACTGGCGACTCATCAGTAGGAGCCTGTATTACGCCCTTTACCTACTATATATTTAGGTGACAAATGTGGTAAAATAGGACGATACCTTAATACCAGCTCCTACTGATGAGTCGCCAGCAAGCATGAAACAAATTTGCACGAAATTATACGATCCATTCATGCTGACTTTGGTAATTCTTCTGGTCATATTTGAATTAATTTGTTATTAGGTGCGCAACATCTAATACAAAATTGCATATATATTAGCTCTCCACCACAAATAATATCTAAAATCTATATATTCATGCTCCACTACACAACTTTAAATTTCAATAAAATATATTATACATTCCAACTAAGATGAACAGTGGTAAATATAGTCCCCTTTTCACCTGTGTTGTATAATGATGTTTACAAAATAAGGCGTACGCTTTACAATACCAATTATTTCTTAAATTTCTTTGGCTAAAATTAATTGAACTTCAGTTTTCATTGCTCATTTCCTAATAAATATTTCAACCAATGCAGAATCGACAAGACGCAGAATAATTTCGGCAATACTGGGTAGAGCTTTATAAAATTCATTAGGCCAGTGATCGTTATAGACTAAAATTAGTTAAATTCCTTTTTTAGCTATGTGAAAAATAGTCAAACTAAAAAATAACAAACAGCCAACAACTCACCTATACACGCCTTTTTTGGCAACCAGCTGCTTGAATTGGCCCAGAGTTATGCTATTTTGTACAGTATGACTTGGTTCACTGCCCAATTGACTTACAGACTCAAACTGACTACTCGCCTCCTCTTCATTATCCACATCTCTGTTTCTATTATCCGCTACCATAACACACCCTTTCATATTAAGAACACTATCTTCACGGAGGTCACTTGAGTCAATATGCTCGCGCACGTCTCGAGTTCCGTGAATTCTGCTGCTTCCGTATAATGAAGTATCAACGTCACTATTGTCATGAAATTGCGCTTTTGCAGAGGCTGAACTTGTTGACTTCATAGCCAAAGAATCTGTCTTGTCGTTTAAACCTTGGTCAACGACTAGCAGACTAGTTGTCTCACCTGTCCATAGAGTTCTGTAAGGCACCGGGTCATCACAAAGGTAATAGCCGACCACTACACCATGTGTTGAAGCTCCTAACGACTGCTGACATAAGGAAACTGTCGGACAAACGTCCGAGTTTGAGGCAGTTATAGGCTTAGCGCAATTCTCTGCTTTCTCGCTATGCAAAGCATGCGTGCCCGGGATGCCCGCTGTCCCAAAATCGACCGGTGTACTTTGGGTATTATCAGTTCCTCTGCTTTGGATAGATCTGCTTTTCCCACTTGGTGAACCATCACCACTTTTGGTGGTGCTGCTCGTGTCCGTTTTTGCAGTTGACGTCGTATTAGAAGTTGATAATGTTAAACTGGTCGAGCTTCCCATCATAGATTGATCACCATTTTGCGTGGATTCCTCAATTGCTACAGCCTGTAAGGCAATTGATCGACTTCCTTGTATGATATTTGGTGATTTTTTAGCACTGACGTTCTTAGGTGGCATTTCACAATGTAAATGCATTGCACTACTTTGTGTGGTTGAAATTATCGCAGATGAAGAAAGAAAATTTAAAATTTATTAAAGACTGAATTCACAAGCAAAGAAACCTAGAAGTTATTTTCACAGATGGCTTAATAAAATGAAGAACAATAAATGAGCGCCACAATAAAATTTTCCTAGAACTTCGAACACTTATATATACACACATTGTTATACAGTAGACAGATAGCCAAATTCCCTACCAAGATAAATTACTTTAAATAGCAAAAAGTTATGTGAGGAATATATACCATCCTTTTTAAAAGCAACTTTTAACAATAAATCCATAAACAAAAAATCGGTCAATGATCTATATCTTTTGCATTCTGGTGTAAAACTTAGGTCTTTTTGAAGGATTGTAAATGTAGAATAAAATCATATGTACATAGACCAATTAAATTTTTTACTGTTAACAACTATCCAACCAATGCTTCAAAATTAACTACATTGATTTTAAAAAGTAAACAGTATATAGTAGTCAGGCAAACAATTTTCATTAGAATGAGACACTCAATTAAATTAGAAAATATTTTGGAATGCGAGCCTTCATAAAATTCACATTTCGTATTCTGTGTTCAAAAAGAAAAAAGAAATTTTATCAGATACAAGGGCCGTTTCTTTTCAAATATCACAAATTAACATATATATATATATATATATATATATTCTTTATAATGTCCATGCCTTTTAATATTACACAGTATATTTCTAATTAGGAAGAAAGAACACATTAATAACAAAGTGGATAAATAAATGGCCTTTATCCACTTTGTTATTAATGTGTTCTTTCTAATTAGAAATATATATATATATATATATATATATATATATATATATTGAAAGGCCAAGCAAGCTAGAAAGATGTAAATGTGGAGAGCAATGAAGGCGAAACAGTCGTTAATGTCGACATCAAATATTATTTACCAATATACATGTGCAAATAGTCAACAAACTTTCGTACGCCGATCTAGCACACGGTGAATTACTCGAATAAGAGAACATTTCAAATTAAACGCCTGTTTGAAATCGAATGATGAATAAACGTATGCATTTGCGCAATATACCGTTAAAAACCCACAAGTATTTCCCCAGAAATAGCGTTTAATTTAATTAATAAATGCGACAACAGAAAAGTTTTAGCCATATACGAAGCTTTATTTGTAATCAAACCGCAGCCGGATTTATGCAAGCAGAAGAGGCGTGTACAAGCAATGCGCTTGAACTAGAAGTGACGCAAGCAAATTATTGATTGTTCCCTGACTTCACACTCTCTCAACGTTTTCATTTCCAATTTTTTGACCGTTTAATTTATATATATATATATATATATATATATATATATATATATATATATATATATATATACGTTCATTTGCATTTATTGAGAAGAATATTGGAAAAATCGGTTCTTGTATCTGATAAATTTCTTTTACCTTTCGCACACAGAAAGGAAACTAGGAATGAGATGAAAATATATTCCGTCAAAAAGATTAACTTTATTTTTCCTATGTTAAACCTTACTCAGATACATATTTGACATCTGTTCTAAATGCTGCTAAATAACTTACTTTAATAATTCATTTGGTGCTATTGTCGAACTAGTAGAGCACACGTTCGCGCCTTCTGGTGATTCTGACAGTGCGCACTGGTCATTACTTATTTGATTATGATGCCTTTTCTTGTGACTTTGAAGACAATGCAAAATTTTCTCTGTTCGTTGATGATTCATGGGCCATTTTTCGTCCTCTCTCGAAACATCAGATCTAGTGGCATCTATAAAATAGACAATGAGATTCAGGTGTTTACAGGTAGAATGGTCAGTTTAAAATAAACAACAGATAAATGGTTGCTTGAAAATTTTTGTCAGTGTATTTATATTTTCTAACGAACGCAAGATTATTCATTTATATAAAATGTATTCTCAACTATCGTTAACATTTAAAAAAATTAGTTATTGCGCGAGTGGTGCAAAATGTCTTTAAACAAATCACCTTACCTATTGTATCCAACAAGTCGCACAAAAAGCAAATCTACCGTCTGACACATGCATTGACGCGTTTCGAACTTCAACGGTCATTAACAGAACCTTATATGCATTGCGCTTTGATCCTCGCTAGTCAGTTTGACGTCGTGCTTTGGTGGTGAGCCCAGAGGGTTGAAATGCCTCACTGCGTGTGAATGATGGTAGTTTTGATATGTTTAACCTCTAGTTAGATGCAATGGGAATAATGTTTATCTCAAGCTCGCAAACATGATTTATATAGTTGTTACCACTGAACAACACAGTCGCTATATATCTTTGCTGAAAGCAACATTAGTGGACCTAAAATATTTAAGATAATTGTCTGTCTGAAAGAATTATGATTGCACGAGAGCAGCCGAGTCGGTGGAATACTTTTCACAGCAATACTATATATGCATCAAGAATAATAATTTGCGACATTGCCAAATCAACTGTCAAAGTGAGAATAAATATAACAAGCTAAAAAAATTTCGGCGTGGCCATGTGTTTGTTATAAAGAATGGCAAATGCAGTACGAATGCTGTATCTCGTTAAACGAACATTTACTTCTTGAATGGCTGCGCAGTGCCAGCTTCATATGTTGAAGCTCCGCGATATGCGTTCGTGGGTTCTCGCTTTGCACTATCAGTTTCTCCTCAACGTGGTACGACGGTGTCAACCATGTCTCGATGGCCGATCGTACATGGGCTAACGGGGCTATGGCGGTGGTGTCACCAGGGCGTGGTGGATTTCCGACCGGCAATCGGATCTCCTATAAAATACCACATGAGCCCGACGACGGCACCATGACTCGGCGTGTGTTCCCCGCCACAAAAGGGTTCAACAGCCACAGGATTACATGGACTCCTGGACAGTACCCCGTACTTCCGAATGGCGAATGAGCTCTCAACAGCCAACGGCAACCATGCAACTTACTGCTGCCTTGCAGAATGCGCTTGGATGTGCAAAGGCTAGAGGTGCGTCCTCGATCAAAAAGCCGAGTGGTGAGGGGACATCACTTGTACCAAATTCCCAAGAAACTCCATGAAATCAATGGAGCCGGCTTATCCTCCAAAAGGAGTCAGCCGCAGTAAAAAAAAACTATCAGTTTCGCAAATATCCGATCGATCTCCATTTCCAATTACGCGTATAGTTTGTCTTATTGGCTCGGTGTGGATTCGTTCCCTCCTGCCGAAGGCATCAACGTCGTTCATACTAACCACTCGAAATGAGGTCCGATCTAAACTTCGTTGACTGGCTACATTTAGGAACAGCATTTCCCGTTCCATCATCGGGCCTCTAATCACACATATACCCAAAGCACAATACTTACAATAGCAGATTTAAGAAAATGTGATGGAACAGGAAATGCTGTTCCGAAACGTAGCCAGTCAACGAAGTTTAGATCGGACCTCATTTCCAGTGCTTAGTATGAACGATGTTGATGCCTTCGGAAGAAAGGAACGACTCCGCACCGAGCTAAGAAGACAAACTAGACGCGAACTTGGAAATGGACATCAATCGGATCTTTGCGAAACTGATAGTGCAAAGCGACAACCCGCGAACGTAGAGGAACATTTGTTTTGTGACAAATTATGACGTAAAGAATTTCCAGCAAGAACGGAATCGGTCCACTGAATGAATTGCCTTTTCTACAATTTACAATAATTAATTACAATGAAAAATGTATGTACAAAATGAAACTGGTGTTTATGTCAATATCAGAGCACTAATTTAAATATTAGTTGTATCTAGTCGATGGACGGACATAAATGCGAAGTCGAAAGAGGTTTTTAGGCAACTGAACGTAAACATAGGAAATAAAGCGTTTGAAAATCTGTAATCACATGAGTAAGTAAAATAACTTCGATTGATACTGGATTAATTTAGGTGTGTGGAAAGAAATATTACTATCCAACCAAAAAAGTTAAAAAAGTAGAAATAAAATTCAAAAGTTCAAAAAAGTTAAATTTATTAACAGTTATTTATAGACAATCTATTATTTGATATTTAGCACAATTACCAGCACAACGAATAAAGCTTGGATTGACACAATAAATAAATTAGTCAGCAAGGACAAAGAGATGGTATTCGCGATAATTCGGAAATGATGTTTTATTAACATTTCGCGTTTGTTTTCAGAATTTCTTATAGTTGGTTAATCAGGATATTTAAAAAAATGTTAACTAAATTATAATCATGTTAGAAAAATCCTACACCTGTAGACATATTTCAATGCTTGGCAAAAATACGCACAGAAGAAGTCATATATTTCTGGTCAAATTGACGTTATTTTCAACCGTAGTGAACCGCATAATTTTAGATAATTAGCGTAACAAGACATCAATGAGCTGTCAAATTTTTAAATAATTATATTCTCCAAAAAATCATATGTAAAAAATTGATAAACATAATGAAAAAGGTGATAATGTAGTTAAAGAAGGCTGGAATTCGAAATTTAATGACGTCATGAGGAGCCCTCTCCACCTTCATTCCCGCAGTTATTGCTAGTACTTGTCGAAAATACACCAGATGAAAAATACCAGCTTCAGGCCATTTTATAGAAATTGATTCCAGAATAGGCAAACATGGAAGCCCTGCCGCCACAAAATTGTAATATTAAAGTAATACATAATAATCTAGCTAGCTCGACACTCAAACTTATGCAGTGAAAGGCATTTTCTGTAACACAGTTTTCACCACCTGTCATTCATAGTAGCATGGGTTCGTTTATCTGCGTTGAAAATTCTCTCACTGTCCACAATAGACAAGGTGTTTCAAAGACGCATTTTCATTTGTGCATAAAATTTCTGATGAACCCGTGCTTTAAATAGACAAAATGGCCTAATTGTCTAATTTTATAGCTTAGTCAATTAGAATATTAAACATTGAAATGTTGGTTCTTAGATCACCGAGAATCATTTCATTTAAACAATAAAGGTGATATATTAAAAAATGTTTGATACAGTAGAATTTTTATTCCAAAGTATGCCTAATACGATCATTGCTACCACTTAGATAATAAGTGGTGAAATTGTTACTATTTATGAATTTATGATTTTACTTTGAAACAGTTCAGCAAACATTAACATAACATACCATGATGGGTATATTTTTTCGTGCATTTGTTGGAACAAGTACTACCCATAGAAGAACTTTTTATGGCCCCACTTTCTGAAGCTGCCGAACTAGCCGCCTGTTGTTCCAGCCATGACATCAACAGACTTCCTTCTAGGTTGCTGCCACTGTGATCGCGTTTCAGTCGAATTGGTCCATCCATATCCGTACCGTTTCGTCGTCGTTCTATAAAACGTAATAAAAGACATAAACTGAAACTGAAATCAATCTTTCGACTAGAAGCAAATAGACAAAATGCAAAAACAATCATAAATAGCGATCGGTAAATCTAAACAAAATTGGAAACCGTTAATATAATGAAGCCTTTGTTTGAAAAAATAGTTAAGTTTCGGTTTTTACAGCTAGTTATCTTTATGTTTGATTGTAACCCAACCTAATTTCTCCTTTTGATTTAAACTTTTTTGGTAAACTGTAAGCATAAATGTATTATTGTCAAATTCTATTCCATTTAGTGTAATTTTCGCTGGTTCCGATAGTTAGAAAATAAAATAATTGATTACACGCATTAGAGACATTCAGTCTAAGCGTTTAGTAATAATGAATAGCTTTTGATATCTAGACTCCCTCTTTTTCAGTTAATTGTTCTTAGAACTGAAATTATTTATCTTTTTAAATAATAATTATTGCAATTTCACTTTCATGCTCCAAAAATGGTGTATCACAGAAATTTGTAGAAAGGAATTCCCGGTACTCAATAAGTCTGACTAATATTATGGAATGAATTAAGACATACTCAGAAACCATGACAAACCTGTATGCATATAAAGGACAATTTGTACGCATATAAAATTGAATAAATTATCAAAGATGCAGTACTAAAATACAAGACATGAAAAATAAGTTGCCCTTCTTTGTTCTTTGAGCCATATTATTGCTGGTTCACTATGTCGACCGATGACAGCTTCAGCCTTGCACAAGAAATAAAAAAGTATTTTCACACAAACAGTACACAAGTAGAGAAATTTGTCGTAAGATAATACCTTATTGGCTCCTATTAAGGCTCATGCAGGCATACGCCTAAGTATGAACCCCAAAATAATGACATCCAACGGTCAAATCATCTGGATAGCAACTACACGGCTTAAACAAATAAAAAATCCAGAAGCATGCTACGAAATTTCAAATATCATTTATTTCTCTCTCTCTCTTTGTTTATTCAGCTTTATCGTTTGCAACTCACTGATTATAAGTATAAACAAAAGATAAAGACAAATTCTGATGAAAAATATAGAGTATTATATTAAATATATCTTACATGAAAAGATAACTTTCTATTATTTTTAGAGTAATATTAATTCACTTACAATATGTAAAAAAAAAATAAACATACTACCGAGGAAAAGCCAGACTCTTTAAATCTAGTTTGCGAGCTTGAATTAAACACCAATCACATTGTATTTAACTAGTCATCGAACAACATAGCAAAACTACGGTCAGTTACACGTACTAACGCCTATCGACCTTCCATGATCATCATCAGAGTACGACGGTAAACTGACTAGCGAGGATCAAACCGCGATGCATATATATGTAACACAATGCTATGTTGTACGACGACTAGCTAAATACAATGGGACTGGTGTTTACTTTAAGCTCACAATCTTTGTTTAAAGAATTTTTATGGCCACCCGCACAATCAATGATTGTTTAATTTTAATATCTATAAAAGCCAGATTATTGGTTATTTTTATTGAAACTATACATTACACAGTATAAAGAAATACAAATGAAACCCGAAACTTAAACTTGGTCATCTCTATATTAATATAAATTCTCGATATTATTAGAGGCATTCTATGGGAATTTGGTAAAAGAATCGTGGCTCGATTGGAAAACTGTCACTTCAACCAGTAAAGAAGGCTCCAAAGTAATTTGAATAGTTAAAATTGTAAATTATGCCACATTCAGCTTTTCAAATCTGACTTTAAGCACCAAAATTACAAATGACTAACCTGGCAGTTTACCCGTCTCAGCACAACAAGCGGAATGGCACTCGTTTTTTCGTCGATGCTGAACGCAGGCGGAATTTTCATCCTCTAAATATTTCAGATTAACAGCGTCATTTTTCAGCGCATTTCCGAAATATCCGCGGTTCCCCACTTGAAAAATAAAATAATAATTGTCTATATTATCTGACATTCAAGAATAGATGGAGTAGTATTTGAATAAGAACTATCACCCAGAGTAAAAGAATATGCCCAAAAGTGCAGGTAATCAGATACTTAGGAAACAGCTCATTCAAGAAGCAACATTGCGAAGCTACAGGTATCTGCAATTCTAACAGTCAATGGTAGGAGGTGAATCACGGAAGAGTGGTAGCTTGTCGAATAGAATTAGAAAGTGATATATTTAAGCCTAGATGCTCGTGAATTGAGAACAATAATCGTAAACAGGTATTGTTCATAGAAAATGAATACTTATTTATATAATTAATTATTATTTGACTAGTTAAACATAGCAATTACGATCCTGTTTACTCAGTGCACAAGAGTGAATATTTGTATCTTATTTGTTAATTTTATAGCTAACTAAGAAATAAAATACAAATAAACATTACAATTGTAACACCGGGTCTAGACAACAAAATCTGTCATATTTAAATTAATATGTATTGATTAGGTTTGATTTACTAATTAAATAAGTAGTTAATACATATAAAAAAATTATGCCAATTAAGGAATAGATTTAAAGATACTAAGATATATTATGATCTGCAGGTTATATGGCAATTGTATAAGTGCCAAATGTAATTTGGCATTCATGAGTTATGTGACTTAACATTAGCCAAACAAAATTCGTGACTCCAAGAGTTCTGTGACATGATCGATTTAAACGAACACATTTTTTCTATTATTATTCTAACATTCTGCAGGTAAAGACTAATACGTATTACGAACGGTTTTATGAAATCTCAAAGGGGGCGACTATATTAGAATTTTGTAGAGATTTGTAACAATAAGCGAAAACATACCAGAGTTCCGCTCGCAAAGGAGTCATTCCTTCGATAAGAATGGTAACTTGAAGAACGTTGGAGCCATACGTTCGTTGCTGATAAATTGCGGACAACAAAAAGACCGAAAAAGTGCATACGCTTCCGAAGGCGTCAAAAAGCCTCGTCTTTTTTTTATACAGAACCGTAGCTTATTTCAAATTATGACGATATCAGAACTCAACTGATATGCTCATTTTATTCATATTTGGTGAATTATTTTTCAATTCGTACGCATGCGCTATGAAGCTTGAATATGAACTACGTTAAATTGACAACATTATTATAAGAGAACCTGCTAAAGAGCACAGAGATCTATCCGAAAAACAATTCAAATAACCTGGCAAGAGAGCGGATGATTATCTCTGTAAAAAACGATAGCTAAACCTGTTCAAATGGTAAAGTGGCTATACAAACGTATAGAAAGTGAATAAATGATCATAAATTGCGGAAGCATGGCACAGAGGATAGAATCCCAGACTCCGAAACAGATGTGCCCAGGTTCAAGCCATTTATGCGGAAAAATTCTGCACAGAGTTCCCAATAAAGACAAAACACATCTACTAAAGGAACTGCTTTTTCTACATCTGCAATGCATACATTATACTGAAAAATGTATGCATATAATGGGATTGGTAATTGTATCAATCTTGTAAAATTGATATAAATAATTGTTATCCTCGCCCGGGCAATCAATGATTGTTTAACTATATTAATGTTCAATCCAATACCACTTCCCCAGGTAGTGTGCTGTCTGCTATAAAATGACAGATTGGAGGGTGTCTTTTTTATATCTAAAGGTATGTCATATAAGCTCCACCTGACGGTAAAGCTAATCAAAAAAACATAAGTTAGTATATAAATAAAAGTTTTGTGTAGAGTGCGCCAGAGTGACATAGTAGATAAATTTTAGACAGTGCTTGAAGAGTTCTAAATAAGGACGAAGCCGGACTACTGAATGAATTGTTCTTGCTACATTATACAATGCTAATTTTATACTAACAAATGCATATATAATGAGATTGGTGTTTATATCCAATTAGTAACCTTGGTTTAAATAAATATGTTACTGTGACCTCGTATAGTGCAAATATGTATTTGGCTTGCACAAGTTTTCCCGTCTAGTTAGAGTTTGACAAAAATCTGTCTGCAGTGATATTGTTTAATTTGCCTCAATATAATGCGCAAATCCAATTAGTAGAAGCTGCTCTTGTGCTTACTAGGCATGCGTGATAACAACATGTATTTAAATGAGGTGTTATGAATTTTAAATCTACAAATATTAGCCATTTCAACCTGTCGCGCAAAATAGCAACGGATTCCGAAGCACAAGTGTTCTCGTTCAAACCCTGTCGTGGCGCATTTTGAACAGTACGTTAAGAGTTACCAATCGGGGTGAAAACGGTCTACTAGATGAATTGCATTTTCAACATTATACAATGCTTTGTTAACACTGACAAACGTGTGTTTATAATGGGATTGGTTTTTTTTATCAATTTCACAAAATTGATCTAAATAATTTTTATGACTACACGCGCAATACATGTTCGTTAAATTAAATAAATAAATGATAGATCGCAGCCTGAGTAAACAAGTATGCGAGGTGTACTAGAAATATATCCGCCACGAATGGTTGAAACAAGAAAACTGCTTATTATGACAACTGTTTTGCTTTTTTATCATAATTTGTTCTCTAATACTCCAAAAATGCTACACATAAAGAGAACAGAACAAACTGATGATTGCTATGTGGTGATAGTTGGACGTGGAAAGCTTTCACTAGACTAAGTATAAATGAAGCTATATATTTTGTTGTTACATATTTCAAGCAGCTTGTATATTATTTGACAGATAATTTAGTGAAAATGACCAAATTCATTCTACTCTGCTACAAATGTTATGGCATAAGCTGGACGTTAACTCGATGCTCAATCTAACTAATTGTTCGCCCATCAAATCATGCCGACTTATGACATCCGCTATAATGAGTTGATTATTTATGGGGTGGTCTCTATCTGATAGATTGACAGGCGGTCATAATTAACTTTTTGCATCAGTCAATTCAACAAAGCATCAGTCAGGTGGGCAATCAAGCATGTAATCAACGTTTTGCGTACTCTGTTAGACAATTAATCTGATTTAGCTAGACGGGCAGTTTATGCATGTAATCAGATTGTAATACAATTGTCTAGCAAATATGCATGTCAGCTAAACACACTCATCAACAACGAAACATATGTTCTAGCCGCAATATGGTCTGAATTAGCGCAAATAGCTGATTGTGTAAAAATAAGGCAAAACAATCTAAAGCATACTCTAACATGTGTCTAACATTGAAGCATATTGTGTTATTCTACCACATTTGATTGCAAACTATATGATATAAAATTTCGTCCCGCAATGGTTTACAATCGCCAGCTAGCTACTTTAAGTGTTCAAGAGTTCGCCATGGCCAATATAGGCCTCCAAGATGTACCATCTGTATATGTATTCAGAGTTCAGTGAGTACATCAAGGTGTACATTTTCTAGAATTTCTCTCATCTACGACAACATCTGTGGCTAATGAGTTGATTTATCAAATTTCCGCTTATAAACTGAGAGTGTGATTATTTTTAGCATTAAGCTATCTTTTGCTAGGTGTAAAGCTGGTCTTAGCTTTTCTCAATATCGAAGGAATTGGCGAACACTTTTTGTGTTTTCAAACTACCATGCTCCATATTGATCACTCCTACTCATACTATCTCGAAAAAAATCGTTGATAGACTGCAATATTTGCAGAACGAAATTTAAAAAAATGAATTCCTTAAAACACTTTTTGAATTTGCCATAGACTTATAATGCGTTTTTTGCGGCTACGCTATTCTTCACCAATTCTACGTTCAATGAATTTATTGGGGTTGTTCGATAGTAGGACGATAACGACCCAACTTTTGTTTAGAATAGTAAACAAACAATAAGTTTTGATCATGTGTCCCAATAACGCGAAGATAACGAAAATTGCCTTTTTAGACAGAAGTAATCATTAATCAGGGATTTCATTAACATGGGATATTTTCCTGAGGTACAAAGACTTTTATTCCATATCTATTGTCGAGCAGGCTACTCACGTTAATATACCATTACATAATATTTCGGCAAATTCTTCTGTGCTAGATAATGAAGTTGTATTTCATTTACTTTTAATAAAGGTTGCGGTCTTGATATAAAAACCTGACCCATTATGCACATATAATTCATCCAGTAGACCGGTTTCGTCCTTATTGGGAACCATATTCCGTAGAAGGCATGCCTAGGTTCGAGCCCTGTCCGCGGCAATTCTGGAGAGTAGGTGATTAGTTCCCAATAAGGACGAAACCGGTCTACTGGATGAATTTCATTTTCCACACTATAAAATACTTAGTTTATACTGACAAATGTATGTGCATAATAGGTCAGGTGTTTATAGCAAGATCGCAACCTTGATTAAAAGTAATTGCTATCACCGCCCGCAGAACTAGTTTTCGTTTAATTATATAAATCTTTCATTTAGCAAGTAATTTTCCTCAAAACTATATTCACGTTTGCAAACTTGAAGAAGTGGTCATCCAAAATAGTCTCCCAGACGTACGAAATGATATCCCCATCGCCAATTAAGCAAAAGGCTTTCTAATCACAAATTTATTTTCTATAACTTTTAGACATACCTAGAAAACACTAGCTTCACAGTTGATCTCCAGTCAAGGATCTATCTTATTTTTATTTAACTTCTCCGTTCAGTTGTTTGTATTATATAAACGTTCTATAATACCTCATTTCATTCATCTTATTAAAATTTGCTTTAGAATAAGTACTTTGGTTATCATATTATAATAAGAAAACAGTTATTAAAAGTATTTAATGCCTGCCAATTTCTTAACATATTTTTAATTTAAAACGAACACATACAAGATTTAAGCTCGTTCTTGCATTCAGAGCATGCTGGTACACATTCTTTTCCTGATCGAATACTTGACACCTTATTATTGTCCGCGGTTGTTATTTGAGCTGCTGCACAACAGTCACCACTGCATCGATTCAAGCAGTATCCTGCAAGGCCGGCTTCATGGACAGCAGCGTTATGTTGTGAATGATCGCTGTCCTTGTTGATATTGATATTGCCTTCGTTTAGCTGCACAAGGCAAGCAGATTGTGAGCGCGGCGGCAACGATGTACATTTGCCTGGTGACTGTGGTTGAATACCGTCGCCCAATGTAGTCTTATGCAAATCAATATGAGAGAGGTCATTATTGGTGTGAATGAATTTAGGCAGTTGCTGTTCCTGCAGATGATGGCGATGTTGATGAGGATCGTGATGATGGTATATGTGAGGATTAGTGTCAAGGTTACCCGCTGACTGATGGTGGCTAGAGCACATCGCGTCCTGTGCAATCAGCGAATAGTTATTTCCAGGAGTATTTCTGCCAACGACCTCATGAGGAGGGATGCACATTTTACTTCCACACGAAATTACACTAACGACAGGATGAGATGGATGCAGCTGCGATTCATTTAAGTGAGTGCAATCTGTTGAGTTAACCGACGTACACGTGAAGGAGTGCGAGTGACCATGTCCATGACCGATAAAATTTTGTCGAATACCTGTTGGTAAATCCAGAAAAGGAGAATAATTATGTTAAAAAGTACACTACACAAACAATTACTCTAGTTGTTCACATATGCCCTTCTGTGCTCTTATTTTGTGGATGCAAATACAAACATTGTTAGGAGTCAGATTAAATTTTGTTACTTATAGATGAGTGTCTTGAAGTGTCTTTGAAGATTTTACTCCAGTTTAATTGATTTTTCGCAAAATTTGATTAGAAAAGCCAAATTCACTTTGTAAGAATGATTGAATCGATTTATGTACGCATGGATGAACGAACCGGGTTATATATGCACTATTTATGAAGTTGAACACCTTTTAAATATTTAAAGCATCTCTATTCATCAAATTGGGCGCTAAACCAAACGTTTTTTATTTTCAAATTAAGAAATATATCAATTTACAATACATATGTTTTCATGGCTGCGACGAACCGTCATATATGAATTTAGGCATTGAGTATTACACACCTTGTAGCAAGATTTTCTTATAAGATCACGGAAATCCAAATTCATCATCAAAGAAAGGTGTAGTCTCATTGACACATGACTTTCGTGCTTAATGGCACCTCATTACATTGCTGGACTAAATATATACAGTTTTTATCTAGTACTTTTCACCACTAACGTGACGCCAGTCGGCACAAAATTCAGACGTAAATGAAATGGTACATTTATTCATAATGAATTTGACTTATCCACCGCTCCTATATATGAGCTAACTTGTTGCATTTGCACTATGCGTCGTACATAATTACGCGTATCACGTATTTAATATTTAAACTAATAATTTCTGAAAAAAAATTCAGCATTACGGAAGCATTAGGTTGCAAATGCCTCATCATGGCTAAATAAACAAAATACTTTTTTTACATTAATCGGTTATATAATAATAAAATGTGCCTTTATTTGTGCCTGCATGGACGTTTCCAATATCCAGTTTGTTGATATATAATGTACGCATTTAATCCAATACTATTACTTTTGCTTCTCAAAATTTAATATGAAATGTGGTTGTTTCAACTAACGTATTGATTTTCCGATTCGGTACACTATTTTTTTAGGTAACCAATATAGACAAGGATAGCAATTAACAGCGAGTGATCGAATTAATAAAAAAAATTAGAGGAACAGTCGAATTTACAATATTGGTATTATAAGGCGAGAATGATAATGCTGATAATCTGTGAACAAATTTTTGCCAGTTAAATGGAAAAAGTGAGGTTTAGAAGTTAATTGATATTAAGAAAAAATATCCGAAAATCTTTTTTGCAGTATCGGTCGTTTTAGATCAATTAATAATGTTAAATTCATAAAAAACCTGACATGTGTATGTTAAAAGTAAAGTATTTCATCAATATTGGATCTCAATAAATGAATAAACATTACTACAGTCCCTCAAATGTGATCGAAATCAGAAATAAATATAATATATAATATATGCTTGCATGAGATTATACATTTCGCATGTGCTGACTTTGGTATGCCTTTCTGGCATAATTGGAACTAATTTCTTGCCATTTTCGCAAAACCTAATACATAATTGCATGCACATTAGTTCTACACAAAAACAATATGTAATTAATATATATTTAATTGAATGATGCCATGTTTACCGCAAAATGAGATAACTCATATAGCTCACGGCCATAGTGTATGGAATTGCTGGAGTAAAATGTGGTCAGAAGCAGTTACAAATCTCAATTTTCATGAAATTTAGCATATCTGAAATCCATTTGGCTATTTCCATGTACCGACACGGCAACAACAGTCTTTGTACCAAGTAAAAACTATGCAACCTCAGTGCTGGTACCCTTTACAGGCTCAGAAAATATTATATATACTGAGTTTGCTTTCAAGTCGAATTGTCGAAGACCTTATATAAAGTTAACTTTATTGCTGCTTGAATACACATTCGTATAGGAGATTGTACCATCAAATTGTTCCACATTCTTGACCAAATATATAATGGGTATAGTGCAACGTAACGCCTCCTACTGATGAATGATCAGTACGCATGAAACACATGAGTATATGACATTATACCCTTCGTCGATGCTGATTTTAGTTTATTCTTATGGTACTATTTGAAATAATTTGTTTCAAGGTGCTCAACACCTAGTACACATTTGCGCATAAATTATTTCTCTGCAGCAAAAAATATATAACTTATAGTTAAATTGTTTCTCTAGGAAAGTAAGTAATAACTTTGACCTAAAAGCTGATAAACCCGATCTGTAATGTAGCTGCATTGAGCACTAGCGCCAAAAAGCACATTTTGCATTTGAATTTTTATTCTGAACGTAGTTGAGAGGACTAGGAATTGGAATTAGAAATGTGCATTTTTTTATGAATAAAATATTAATTAATTCATTGTACCTTTCCTGTGAGCAAAAACAAAAAGAAATTTTATATCTGATAAAATTCCTTTTTGTTTTTGCACACAGGAAGGGTACAATGAATTTTATTAAAGCTCGCATTTCAAAAGAATATTAACTAATTATATAAACGTGAGTTCTATTACAAATTCTGCTTCTTCTTGTTAAATCGGCGACAAAGTACTAAAAGTTAACTATCGAAAACGCTCAAGATATGCCAGTCTTGCAATAGTCACGTAAATTTTAACAAATTGCATGAAAATGCATATCGCTGTATGCGACTATAATGCAATTTAAAATTTAGGAGTAAATGTAATAAAATATTAATTTTAAATGACTAATAATTCACTATAATCAAGGTTGCGAACTTGATGTAAACACCTGACCCATTAAGTACTTACATTTTGTCAGTATAAATTAAGAATTTTATAGTGTAGAAAAGGCAATTCATTCAGTACACCGGTTTCGTCCTTATTGGGAACTCAACACGTACTGACCAGAATTTGCCGCGGATCAGTACGTGTTGAGTTCCCAATAAGCACGAAACCGGTCTACTGGATGAATTGCCTTTTCTACACTATAAAATTCTTAGTTTATACTGACAAATGTAATTACTTAATGGCCAGGTATTTATGTCAAGTTCACAACCCGATTATAGTAAATTCTATTACCGCCCGCGCAAACAATGTACGTTTTATTGACTAATAATTCAAGCATTGTATAATAAATGTATTTTAGAGCTTGTATATACAACATAGTTAAACATAGGCCGTTTGGTTTTCGCAAAATTTATCTTGACTGTAATATCTGGTATTTTTACGGTCATATTTTGGAAAGTAGGGCGAATTAAGTTTGAGTAATCATGTGCGTTATACATGAACAAGTATGATGCCGGAAACGCAAATTTTAAGACACAAACAAATGATTCACCTGAATATATTTAAATTATGCATTAATTTCTTTTGCTTAGTTGGCCGAAGATTAACCTTGTTGCATACGACTGCTTCTGTTATGCGTAATTCGCTTTTGTTTATTGCTTTAAAGGAAACCTTGAAATCCGCCTGATTTAGAGTGTGATTTTAATAAGCAATATACTCAGCTATTTCGGAAATGCGTATCCGTGGCAGCTTTTAAAAGTCTAACATATTCTCAAATTTGTTTCTTTAGAAACCGTCTAATCCAATCTGCATAGCGTACTGAGCATTTGATCGAATAAACAATTATGGGGTTTTTGACAGTACCTGAAGTGTTCCCAACAAGGAAAAGCCAGTCAACTGGATAAATCGAATTTTATATACTATACAATGATTAGTTTTTACGGAAAAAGGTATACTTAATTGGATTGAAGTTTATATCAAGCTGGCGGCCTTGATTTAAATCATTGTTACCACCGACTGAGCAATCGACTATCCTTTATGGCATGTTTTAGTTGTGGGCCCCATTCTGATTAGCAATAGTCAATATATTTGAAGTTGTTTTTTGAGAAATCACGTCATGCTTCCACTTTCTTTATATTTAACCAGTCGAATCTACTTCGAATATAAACAATCTCAAATATCAAAGTAGGATATTTTGCGACGGAAGTGCTTATAACGAAAATAGATTTTCATAATTTAGAATTGTGCAATTATTTTTACGTCTCTACACCAAACAATGTATGGTTGAATAATAATAGGATGTATTAGTTCATGCTGAAGAAAACTAATGCTAGTTCATACAATAATAAAAAATAGAAAACCAATTAATATTTGCATGACATGTCCGGTAATATTCAACAGTGTGAGAGTAGAAACGTAGAAGCTTATTGGGTTCATTTTGTAGAAAGAAAATAATTTGACTGAAACGTAAAATCTATTCGCTCACCAACATGGCTATCGGAAGATTCGATAGAGCCTGACTGTGCTTTAGCTGAGACAATGCCATCGGTTGAAAGAAACTTCGAGGCTCCAACGAAATCTGGCACAGGTGCATGCTGAGATCGATAAAATGAGATTGAAGGATGCTGATGCACTGATGCCAGAAATTTTTGATTAGCAAGTTTTGCGGGTAGTTGATTATAGGCGGAATGAGCGGATGGTTTAATGGCCTGTAGATATGCTTCATCACGATGCAGGTCGTGGTAGACTGTTGCGCGATGCTGTTGTTGATGGTGAATGGAGTCATGTGAGGTGTGGCCACGTTCATGAGGAAGAAGGTGTTGCCTCCGACGCAAATTTCCAGAATGTTGACCGACGTTCCAATTTAAACTGTTCAAACAACATTTTACATCGTTTGACAGATGATTAATTGTTTGTTATGTCATTCATAAGATAAACAAATCCAACAAAAATAGCACAGATTACTTATATTGCATGGTCAAACGTCATAACTTGATAAGAATCGGCATTCAGAAATGATTTCCGATTCGATTTGAACTTTGTAAGGACAGGAAACCTGATAGTATATTGGTTTTGGTATTTCTATAATGCTTAGCTCCAATTATTCATTAGAACGAATTTTTCTCGTGGCATTTCGTCCAGCTTTAGTCCAAAGTAGGCAACCTCCATCAAGAAATCTACAAACAGCCCACACAAATTTCTTAAATGATCTAATAATTAGAAAAGCCGTTTCCCCAGTTATTCCTTTTTGTTTATTTTTATGCTAAGTTCCACGCCCTAAATATGTTATAATTTCATAGTTTAAAAGACAAATTTTACTGTATTTATTTACGTTAAGCAAACTGAGAAATGTTATTTTGTATTCATAGAAAATTTTATTATATTTCAGGTTTATATGACTGTTAAAAAGGGCCATATTCTTTTTGCCAGAAATCAACCTGACTGTAAAATCAAGTACTTTATCCAATAAATTCTAACGCATTGCTTTGTGAACGATTAAAAAACGAATATTTATTATTATTATTATTATTATTATTATTATTATAAATTACAAATATTACATATTACATATTATTACATATTATTATTATTACATTATTATTATAGCTAGAAATGTGAAATGCTACTCGTTAATATACGAGGGAATGAGCAAAGTAATAATGCATTTGGTTAAATTAACGTAGAAATCACGATTACATATATATATATATATATATATATATATATATATATATATTCCTCAGGAATGCGGGAGTCTTGATAAAATCTATAATTCCTTTTACATGCCTTAAAAAGAAAAATAGTTTATCAGATCAACTGTTTTTCTTGATATTCTGTCTACAAATGAACATCACTCTTATATGTAAATTGGAAGGAAATGCAAAATAGAAAAATGTAAACATGGAATAAGCGTGAAATAAGGGAAAACAATCAATTGTATGCATTACCTTCAGTTTGAGCTCAATGTCTGAAAATGTCTCTTCTACTTGCATAAATCCGGCTGCAATTTGTTTATAAATCAAGCCACATACGCAGCTTTATATATAAAGAAATCGCATCTGTATGTATGCAATTAGAAGAAGCATGCTATGGCATTGATCTCGAACTGGAGGTAATGCACGCAATTTATTGGTTGTTCCCTTATTGCACATACTTTCCATGCTTACATTTTTCTATTTTGCTTTTCCTTTCAATTTACATATAAAATGATGTTCAGTTGTAGATACATGAGAAGAATATAAGAAAGACACGGTTGTTATATCTGAAAAAAATTCTGCTTCTTTTGCACATGGAAGGTACTATGAATATATATATATATATATATATATATATATATATATATATATATAAATATATATATATATATATATATATATATATATAATCATATGCATACATATTACTACCCATGCAAAAAGAGCATTATGATAATATAACAAAAATAATGGTGACGGAAATATGAAGTTTGTGACTACATTGTGCTAAGGCAGAAGTAATGGGTGTGATATCCGTAACACATTACGCAACTGTGATACATATTTGTGTAAGTATGTTTAGCCGACTTTTTGAAATTTTTTCTCAGAAGGATGAAGACTGCTAATATTAAAACCGAATGTCGGATGACGTACGATTGTCAATGTGACTTATTTCCAACTTTTGTCCATGTCAACAAAAAAATCATACGCAATATTTTCCGTTATATTTTAATGTTATTTCTTTTTCTAAAATGTCGCGCTAGTAGCGAAGATAATGACTGATAGAAATCCAACCCTCGACAGAATGGTAGAGAGCAGTACTGTTAATTTTTCGCACTGCGGGTCCCGCTCATTTCATGCAAATCCAAATTATAAACAATTGATTATTGTCGAGTGTTTGCTTAACTTGCAACTGTCAGTTCCAGCACAAATGTATAGCGTCCACTTTTAGTGCGATATAAGGGTCAATTTAACAAGATATAAAAACCGTTCCTTTCTCCTTTTCCTCTTGGTCTACAATTTGAATATATATATATATATATATATATATATATATATATATATATATATATATATATATATATATATATATATATATATATGTGTGTGAGAGAGAGAGAGTGCGTTTGTGCGTGCGTGTGTTTCTCTTTAGGAAGAAAAACACTAATAAGAAAGTGGATAATGGCCATTTATTTCCAGAATACTAAATTTCACTTTACAAACTTTCATTTATATACATCCTGTGCTTTCATTTGATTATGTGGGTGGCAACTAGTCTGACTCGGCTTTACTTCTATTTTTTGTTTGGGCTGATTAGTAGGTGTATATGCGCATGTGTCTGTTAGCGTTTTTCTTTGCGTATAAGGGTCTTGCTAGTTGTGTTGTAAAAAGATGATTATAAGATATACACACATACATGCATATATATATATATATATATATATATATATATATATATATATATATATATAAAGAACGCAGAGCTTTTGGTCCACTTGGCCATGATTTGGTTTCAGATTCATCCAAAACGCAAAAAAGGCAAGCATATCATATAAATTTCTATTCGTGTTTCGTAATGGACCCCAATTAGTATTATCGACAATGCTAGTGAAATACAAAGATGAGAGTTTTTTAGACCACAAATAATTGAAGATTCGTATATTTCACCCAAAGATCGGCACGGGCCACCTCGTGGATATTTTCATACAATAGTTATCTATAATTATTCTACGCGTTATTGAATTTAATTTAATTTTCAGAATAAAAGTATGTTTTATTTAAAATGCAGTTGAGCATTTCAATTTATAATTGGTCTAACTACCAGGAAAGTGGAGTACTAGTCCGTGAATCTCGCAGTCTCTCGTCAGTGGCCACGTCGGACAAGTGCGCAGCCCGCAAATGTTCAGGAAGATGGTTACAACCAGACGAAACACCTGAGTTAGAAGCACTTGATGGCTTCTCTGTGGAATGTGATGCAATGCTATAAAGCTGCTTATTTTGAGACTGGTGGTAGTTATTGTTGTAATTGAAATGGAAAATATGTTGATCTTCAAGCATAGGATAAGAGAGGTTAGGAGGTTGCTGAAACGGGTATTGAACAGCATGAGGTAAACAAAAATCTTGTTGACGACATTCTTGATACCGAACAATATTATGATGTTGATGATGGTTATGACGGTGATGGTGACGTGATGGAATCTGTGGAGGAGTTGGATATTGATTATATGACTGACTGGAGTAATTTGGGAAAGGAATTTGAGACTGGTTCGAAGACTGCGGCGTAGGTGTATTTCCCCCAGAAGCTCGTAGGTTTTCACTCTGAACAGCCAGCTCTGTTGATCCATGCATATTTTTAATCTCCTCTTTAATGTGGAGCTTTTCGTTATCCACAGTTTTTTCAAACAGGCGACAGCAATCACATGTGGTCATAGAACTTCCTGCAACAAATGAGGCATTGGTAATGTTCGATTTAGATTCTTCTAAGAAAACTTTACGCGTCTGTAACTGCTGTTGGCCATCATATGAACGTAGGGGTTGTTTTGAACACTCATGGCAACTGCAAACTGCACAACAGACATCATGGCAATAAACTGTAGAATAATTTGCGCATAATTGGAATAAAATTTTACTTTTTGTATAAATAAAATTAAAATCAAGAACAGATTTGTATAACCTGATCTATTTGCCCATGCAGTTCATTATAAGAAATGGTAATTGATATTAACATAACGTAGATTGAAACAATATCTTAGACAACTAGGTTATAAAATAAAAAAGTTCTCTGTTGCTTGTAATCAAGCGGAAGTGATTGCTAAATTTGCGCTTAATGAAATTGAACAGTGCAGAGCATGACAAAAGTAACTGATCAACTGATCAAATTAGTTTAAGTTTGATCACTTCTAAGGAACCTGGAATTTAAGCTGGATATAACCACTGGATCATCAAGTTAAATCTAGTTTGCGGACTTGAAGTAAACAAAAATCCCATTATATTTAACCAGTCGTCGAACAACATAACAAAACTACCGCCAGTCACAACGTACGTCATGTTGTTCGACCACTGTTTAAATATGATGGGATGGTGTTTACTTGAAGCCCACAAACTCGATTAAACGAATTCTTACCACCACCCGCGAAATCGATTATTGTTTAAAAGCATACTAAGTTTTTTTCAATCTCATCTAATTTGAACAGAAATTGTTGTCATTTCCTGTTAAAAATATATTCTCTCTCTCATCTCTAATTATAGAAAAAACGTATGTTATAATGACTTTTCAAAATTGTCAGGGTTCATTTTTAAATATATTGCTGACAATTATAAAACTATGTATAGATTGGCGTGGTGTGCATCTAAATGGCTTATTATATATATATATATATATATATATATATATATATATATATATATATATATATGCCCGACCTGGAGAAACCCTTAATTGATCAAGCCAATACATACGTATACTATGCTTATGATACGTAGAAGATTAACAAAATGAATAATTATATGACAAAATTTTCAATTGAAATCGTTATAAAGTTAGGTCGTATAAATCACAAATTGAAGTGAAGGTTAGGGAAGAACCATTATCTAAGTTAAGCATGCGAATACACAGGAGCCGTTTACATAAGAATACCAAATTAGTGCTAGACCTGATTCGAGAAACATTTATAAAAAACGGCTTTCTTGATTGGTCTACAGCGTAAAATTTTCGGAAAGGTAGCTATATCCAGATCAATCGAGATGAAAGCAAAAGACAATGGCGTGAAGGCCTAATTATCCAATACCTAGGTGACTTTTCCGGCGAGATATGCAAAAGAAAATGGCATTTCCGATCAATACAGACGAGAGTACAATTTTGATTTACTTTTAAATCAGCATATCCTCCTGGTCTTATATGATCTAAATTGCTACCTATTATGATATAAATAACACCGAGAGTTGTGCCAATCAGCCAAGCTGATGAGCATTAATAAAGGCGATAAACTCTCTATAACACGCACAATATTCGTTGCGTAGAAACTGCAATTTGCCTACAACGCGTAGTATATTGGTCGGGTAAGAACGAAGCTCGAATAAAGGACCAATTAGCACAATTCCTAGGAATTAATAAACACATGTACAACTATTGCCCAGATATCAGGAATTTGTGAACATGAACTATTAAAAAACCAAAAAGCTAGCATTAAATTAGTGAAAGATCTATCAAAAGCAAACCCAGAAAAAATTCTACTAACTTTCGAGCATTTCTTTAAATCAAGTTTGTAAGCTTGAAGTAAACACCAATCCCATTGTATTTAACCAGTCCTCGAACAACATAACAAAACCACCCCCAGCCGCAACACACTGACGGGTTTCGTCCATCCATTGTTGCTGTTCGATGACTGGTTAAATACAATGGGATTAATGTTTACTTCAAGCTCGCAAACTTGATTTAAAGAATTGTTACCACCACCCGCGCAATCAATTATTGCTAAATAACCTCGAAAATATAATCTCATGCACATTCGTTTCGTGTTTACTGGCGACTCATCAGTAGGAGCCGGTATTACGCCCTTTAACCACTATATATTTGGTAGAAGAATATGGAATAATAGGACGGTACAATCTCCTAAACGAATGTGTAAACCTGTAATAGTGAAGCTAACATAATCTAAAGTCAACGACAATGCGACTTCAATGCTAACTCACACAATATAATATATATACCGAGTCTGTAAAGGATACTAACACTATGGCTATTGTGTTAGTAACTGATACCTTTTCTGAAATCGATGAGTACCGGATACTAACACTATGGTTTCCGAGTCGGTACATGATACCAACCTGATGGGTGGAATTTTATGTATGGTTTAACTGGAGTAACAGGTGTTCGGAAATTGTTGTAATTCTCAATTTGGGTGAACTTAGGAGATTGTACCGTCCTATTATTCCACATTCTTCTACCAAATATATAGTGGTTAAAGGGCGTAATACCGGCTCCTACTGATGAGTCGCCAGTAAGCACGAAACGAATGTGCATGAGATTATACTTTCCGTTGATGCTGCCTTTGGTTTATCCTTCTGGTCACAACTACTTGCATATATATATATATTAGTTCTTCGCAACAAACAGTATTTAACCTCGAAAATGTTGTAATTTTTAAGCCACATCCTATCGTAACAATTGAGAAGAAAAAAGTAGTTCATGCTGGATTTTAATAGAAATACTATGAGTAATGCTTTAAAAGTAATAGAACTGTTTAAAAAAGTCTGTCAAATGTGAAAAATTATGCCTCATATAGTTAAAAGAAACGGCAAATTTATGAATTTCGACACTTGGCAAAATGTGATTGGCTACATGCCATCAATCTCTGATCCATAAATAATTAAAGTATTTGCAAAACCAGTGAATGTATAGGGTTTACAAAATGATCTTTCCTTTAAATTTTGGCTGCATATACTGATAGAACGAAAGTTTATAACATAACATACTAAAATATAAATGTCCTCCAATTAGACAATCATTGATTGCGCGTGTTTGTTATAATACTTCTTTGAATCAAATTTACGAGCTTTAAATAATAGCCTATGCCATTGGATTTAGCCAGACGAAAAACTGATGGTCTTTTTGCTATGATGTTCGACGGGTTAAATACAATTAGACTGGTATGTGTTTCAAACTCGCAAACTTGATTCAAATAAACATATATATTTTACTTACACGCATATATATATATATATATATATATATATATATCAATTGATTGCCTAAAAGTCATAATATAGATGAAGTAACCTGTCAACTAAGCTATGGTTACGTTTTAAATCGAAAACGCTTAAGAATTAACAAGAGCTTTGGAGGAATTACAGTCTCCGACCACGTGGGTCGAAACCCTATTAATCACATACAGCGTAAAGAGATCGGTAAATTCTAAACATAATTTGACTTAATACAAAATAATTATATAACTATAATTTGGTCCGAATGAACACTTGTTAACGCTTTTTTAAATAGAAGGATCCAAATTTCTAGACCCATTCTAATTCTAAAATTAAATTGATATAAAATATTACAGCAAAGTTTAATTATATATTAAGATTGAATAATCTGAATCTTGTAAAGAGCTACAAATTCAATCGGCCTACAGACGTATTAAATCATCTCTATTGGGTTATTTTTCAAAAGTAATGTTCTATTAATTAATTGGATTAATCTTGACAAAAACTAAGGCAGACTATTGAGGAAAAATTTAATTATATTTCAGAAGAACAATTTATAATTAAACGATCATTGATTGCGCGACAGGAATGACAATTATTTAAATTAAGTTTGTGAATTTGATATAAACACGAATCTCATTATATGTATTCATTTGCTAGCATAAACTAAGCATTGCATTATTTAAAAATTTCACTTCATTCAGAAGACCAATTTCGTCCTTACTGGGAACTCTTCAAGTACTGTCCAGAATTTGCTGCGCCACGGCTCCAACCTGGGCACGTCTGTTTTAGAGTCTGTCAATCTAAATAATAAGCCTAACTACCGCACCATAATTTATGCATAAATATAAAGCAAACGACCATAATTATGGAAAGTAAAGTATTCGTATATATATTTTTAATGATCGAAACCCAGAATATTAATGCATCAACGAGCAGCTATTAAAAAACGAGACTATTCTTTAATGTATCAGGTATAAACTCAAACACGTAATTTATTCTAATTAATCTGAAAAGTTAATCCATTTTGAGAAAAAATATAATAATATAATGACTTATTTAATATTATTGAAGATTTCGTTTTATATTTACTAACCTTTTGGTTTTTTTATTATTTATAAATATCAAAATAAAGCAATTGCTACATTTGAGGAGTAAACCATCGGGCGGGTTAAGTTACAATACGGATTTTATGGGACTATAGAATACAAACTGACTTTCTGTATGGAAATATACATGCCAGTTTAAAAGATTTAGCATTTGTTTCTGTAAGCTTACCTTGGCCATAATGCACATTAGAACCCTTATTATAGCCAGTGTACCGCAGCATATCAGGTGAAACCACACGTCGAGATCCGATCATCAAATGATTAGAATCCGATGCGATATCAATCAGAGTCTTATCTTGACCTTCATGTTTCAACTGTGGTGGGTAGTTTAATTTGGCTAAAATCGATGAAATTTTATCATTCTCAGAAAGCTTAGACGCTGAACTTGAATCTTCATCTCCTGTTCCCACAATTGAACCACTACAAATTTCCTTATGTGTCATCTCTTCAGGTGTAGGTTTAACTTTTGTTTTGGAAAAGGTAGTGCTCAAGTTCTGACCACCATCAGAATTAGTCAATGTATTCGTTATAGGACAAGAGTTCGCAACATTAGTGCCAGCCTTTGAAGTTGCATTAATATCAGTTTTATCATCAGTATTTCTATTAGTGGAAATAGTTACATGAGTTATATTAGTATTATTAGAAATCGAAGAATTCAGATCATGATCAGTTGGTGCAAAGTTATCATTGCAAGTATTAAGCAATGGCCGGTCAAGTTCATTAATATCACGTTGTTCCTGCTTAAGAGTATTTTCAGTCGAAATAATCTGCTTCCGGCTTACAATAACTGATTCCGATTCATCTCCTTCCGCCTCCGCTGCACGAGAAAACTCAATCGGCTGTTCATCATCAACCCCGTTCTCTCCTTCTTCTTCTTCTTCTTCTTCATATTCCTCCTCTTCCCCGTCATCGCCATCATCCTTGCCAACGTCGATTTTGTTGATGCTTTGATCCGCATTACTAATTCCAAGATTACTTGGCTTATCCTTACCACTGACCTCATCTGTCTCACGTGCAGTAGTACTCATGTTGCTCGATATTGTGTTATTTTCTGGTGAAACAGTATTTAATGGATGAGCTGGGATATTTGGGTCAACGACGTCTAACTTCAAAATGGTACTCGTGTTATCGAATCGGATGTTACTCGAGGCATTGTGGTTGAATTGTTGAATCTCCCGTTTGAGCCTGGACGAACGCCGTGCAGACTTTCGTGGGTTTTTAGTGTATGGTCCAACAGAATGCGTTTGTACAAACACACTAGACTCTTTTATGGGTAACTCTGGTGCATTTGTGTTTTCACCTGTTCAAAAGCAAATTTTAGCGAATAACATAACAAAATATTTAGGCGTTTACATCTATTATGAGATAGTGAACTTAATCTACGACCAAAATATAAGGCAATTGGGTATTAGGTGTTGCACACCTAGTAACAAATTAGCTCAAATATGACCAGAAGTATAAACAAAAGTCAGCATGAGCGGACGGTATAATCTCCTGTGCACATTTGTTTCATGCTTACTGACCACTCATCAGTAGGAGCCGGCATTACGTCTTTTTCCCACTTTATATTTGGGTGAGGAGTGTGGGACAATTGGAGGGTACAATCGCATAAATTGTATCGTGATCGTACCATCCAATTGTTCAGCATTCCTCACCCAAATATATAGTGAGCATAGGGCGTAATACCGCCTCCTATTGATGAGACGCCAGTAAGTACAAAACTAAAATGCACAGGAGATAATACCGTCTGTTCTTGCTGACTTTGGCGTATCCTTCTGGTCATATTTGAACAAACTTGTTACTAGGAGCGCGATAAATAATACACAATTGCACATATATTAGTTTTTTTTTCAAACAAACAGTATCTAACTGAGACATATGGCGATTTGAAAATTTACAATAGCAAACAATATTCCACAAGTACCGGAAAATCTATGCGAGTACCGCATTTTTATTATGTAGGTTATACAAGAAAAATGCGTTACTGTGCACCCAATCAAAATTTTGTTAAATTTATTTGGAGCCTCTCTTATCAAGTTCCCGATAAGGCATATAAAGTTGTCATAAATATTATTGAATGATGCCATTATTCCTACATAATTTGATAAACTATGTCGATTGAGGTCGCAGTATATATATTTACTGGAGCAACAGGTGTTCAGATTGTGATGCAATATTTAATTTTGGTGAAATTTACCCTATCCCGAAGAACATTGCTTTGAATCCCTTCACAGAATACGTACATATTCTATAGAGAGAGAGTTGGCTTTTAAGTTGCCTTGTCAAAGACTTTATATGAAAACAAAACTATTATTGCTTGAATAAGCATTCGTATAGGAGATTGTAATGTCCGATTTCCCCATATTGCTTTAGAAATTATACAATGAGTTTTGGTCGTAGTGCCGGATAATTCTGATTATTTGTCAGTATGAGATTAAAATTGATTTTCATGCCGAGATTTGTATATCCGTCTTGCCCTTTTTGAAATATCTTGTTACTAGGTAAGCAATACTTATTGTATAGTTAATTCATACGTATAAAGGATTCAATTTTCCAACCGTGCCGCATTTCTCGACAAGTTTCTAATGGATAAAGGACGTATTTCAGTCTCCTACTGATGAGTCTGGTAAAAAGAGACAATGAAAATATGAGATTATACCTTTTCTTTGTGCTGATATTGCCATACCATTCTGATCCTATTTGAAACATTTTAGTAGATTAACAACAATGTAAATTATAATATATATATATATATATATATATAAGCTCACTCCAGTAAAGAAAGCAAACAAACATTTCAAAGATCATAAACCTAGCCGGATTCCCATACTGACGTTACAGAAATGAATACTAATCAAATAGTGCGATCTATACCTATTTATTTGAATATAAAGTTGATACGTAACGGTGCAACATAAAGGCAGTTAAGCATCCCCATGAATTTTCACATTTGGTATAATGAAATTTAACGAAATCCACATAAGACTTTATGTATTATTTTGAATTTTTCAATGTCACCGACATTTTATGTATGAGAATAAAAATGCACATAATAATTTTATTAATAGGCTTTTAGTTAAATACTGTTTTTTACGAAGAACAAATATATATGCATGTATGTATTAGGTGTTGCGAACCTAGTAACAAATTAGTTCAGTTGTGACCAGTATGATAAACCAAAGGCAGCATGAACGGAAAGTATAATCTCAAGCACATTCGTTTCGTGCTTACTGGCGACTCATCAGTAGGAAACGGTATTACGCCCTACAACCAATATATATTTGTTCGAAGAATTTGGTAGCATCCTTTACAGTCTCAGTATATATGTTATATAATGTGAGTTAGTGTTGAAGTCGCATTGTCTTAGACATTATATGATGTTAGCTTTACTATTGCAGGTTTACACATTCGTCTAGGAGTTTGTACCGTCCTATTATTCCACATTCTTCGACTAAATATATAGTGGTTAAAGGGCGTAATACCGGCTCCAACTGATGAATCGCCAGTAAGCACGAAACGAACGTGCATAAGATTATACTTTCCATTCATGCTGCCTTTGGTTTATCCTTCTGGTCACAACTGAACTAATTTGTTACTAGGTTCGCAACACCTAATAAATACTCGCATATATATTAATTCTTCGCAAAAACAGTATTTAACTGTTATATAATGAATTGAATGATGTCATGCTTACCGCGAAATGTGATAACTGATATCGATCAAGGCCAGAGTGTATGGATTTACTGGAGTAACAGGTGTTCAGAAATTGTTGTAATTCTCAATTTACCGACTCGGAAACCATAGTGTTAGTACCATGTAACTTTTCGGTACAATAATGTTGGTATCGGTTACTAACACAATAGCTATAGTGTTAGCATCCTTCACAGACTCGGTATATATATCATATAGTGTGAGTTAGCGTTGCAGTCGCATTGTCGTAGACTTTATATTATGTTAGCTTCACTATTGCAGGTTTACACTTTCGTCTCGGAGATAGTACCGTCCTATTATCACACATTCTTCGAACATATATATAGTGGTTAAAGGGCGTAATACCGTCTCCTACTGATGAGTCGCCAGTAAGCACGAAACGAATGTGCATGAGATTCTACTTTCCGTTTATGCTGCCTTTGGTTTATCCTTCTGGTAACAACTGAACTAATTTGTTACTAGGCTTTTAGTTAACAATATTTTTGTGATATAGCCATGGCAATTTGATTTTATTCGAAATGCCTTCCGCAGGATCATAACTAGAACACAACAAGGGCATTAAACCGAGATGTTGATAAGCCTACAACAAACCACTACAGTGCGAATTTACACGTCTTTTCAACAAACCGTAAAACCGACATATTTCTCATTTAACCCATTAATTATACATACTTACCTGAGTAAAAATTCGGTTGTTGTTGTTGTTGCTGCTGTTGTTGATGAACTTCGCTTTTGTTGTTTATCTGCAAACCAGATGGGCAGACTGAAGCTTCTGTAGTCATAGCGTAAGCCACAACTCCACTGTCCATCGAAGCAATTGAGCGTGTCTCCGCACAGCGAACATGTGCAGCTGTCGTGGAACTGTTCACCTTTGAATTGATCCACACACGGCTTGTCAAAAAGTTGTTGTCGACCGACTTGTAATTAGTATTATCACCCTCATTAGTGTTAACTTGGTCTCCGTGTCCATTGTAGTTTTGCGCAATATCACTGATTTGTGTAGACGAACTTAGGCCATAATAGCAACCTTCATCTGCAGTGACAACCCCAGAGCTGTCAGTCACTCCATGTTGATACATAGCAATTCGTTTTTCTTGCAACTGTTGAAGTGCATTACAACTGCGAAGACCAGTAGTCCCATTGGTTGAGGCACGAATGTTTTTACTTATATCAGTCAGCTCTGTTGGATTGGTCTGAATGGAATCGGACGGTTTGGAGCACAAATCGCTTGGGTGAAGCACAGAATCTCTCAAGGAGGATAATTGATGCCCACTTCCAAAGAAGCCGAGGGAATTTTGGGAATGACCTGGTAAAAAAATACAGATACAAATCCTATATTTGACCAAACTCAGAGCATAGCCAAATTACCATTAGTTAAAAATGCTAATGCGCTACTACATTCTTTAAATCTTACTTTAAATATACACAAATTTCATCTTATTTAACCAGGCAAGCAACAGCAAAACAACCGCCAGTTGAAATTACTGATGCGCTTCTACACTCCCTGTTATTCATAAGAAAACGAGAAAAGTCTTACTAACGGAAATCAAAACGAATTTTATAAGTTATGTGTTGGGAAGCAAAAATGCGGTACTCGTCCAAAGTACTCTCATACATTTTACTAGACAGAATATTCTACTACACAATTAATATGTAGATCCAATCTTCACATGCACAAATTTATTATAATATTTATCGATTCTATAACTATTTAACAATAATTGATTGCACGGGTGGTGCTAAAAATTCATTAAATCAAGTTTGCGAGCTTGAAGTTAACACCAATCCCATTCAATTTAACCAGTCGTCGACGTACATAAGAAAACTACCGCCAGACGCAACGCACTGACAAGTTTCGACCTTCCATGGTCATCATCAGAGTACGACGGCAAACTGACTATCGAGGATCAAACCGTATTGAATATAGAAATCAAACTTGATATGGCTCTCACTCTAGCAGTCTCGCATACATTGAACTCGACTGGAATACCTGCACAATTTCTATGGATCATGAACATTAACTGTTTAGGTTGTCATTATATACATATATAGGCAATAAAAATTTATCAATAAGTTGATTGTGGTGAGCAACAATTCTTTCAATCAAGTTTGCGAGCTTGAAGTAAACACCAATCCCATTGTATCTAATCAGCGTCGAACGACATAACAAAACTACCGCTAGCCATCGTCGTACGCTGATGATGATCATGGAAGGTCGAAACGTGTCAGTGCGTTGCGGCTGGCGGTAGTTCTGCTAGATTGTTCGACGACTGGTTAAATACAATGGGATTGGTGCTTACTTCAAGCTCGCAAACTTGATTTAAAGAATTGCTGCCACCACACTCGCAATCAATTATTGTTAAATTGTATTGCCTATATATGTGTATGTGGCGAAAGCTGCAAACAGTTAATGTTCGTGACAGCATAGAAATTGTGCAGCCGAAATTTGCAGTCAAGTTCAATGTATGCGAGACTTCTAGATGTGAGAGCCGCGTATCTAAATTTGATTTACATATATATTCAATGCGGTTTGATCCTCGATAGTCAGTTTGCCGTTTTACACTGATGATGATCATGGAAGGTCGAAGCGTGTCAGTGCGTTGCGGCTGCTGGTAGTTTTGAAATGTTGTTCGACGACTCGTTAAATACAATGGGATTGGTCTTTACTTGAAGCTCACAAACTTGATTTAAAAGATACTACAACTATCATTGAATTATTTCAGTATAACTGATGTCGACCAAGGCCAGACTATTTGGTCTTACTGTAGAAACCAGTGTAATATATCGTCGTAAATCTCAATTTTTGCAAAATGTCGCCTATCATTAAAACCATAGAGTTAAGGCCCATTACAGGTATGGCACATAATTTGTAGCAGATTGGATTTAAGCCGTATTGCCAACGAATTTATATAAAGTAAACTCCGGTACAGCTTGTATTCATATTCATATATAAAAGATTGTACCATCCAACTGTTCCACATTTCTTGACCAAATATGTAGAGGGATTCAGAAGTAGTACCGTCTCTTTCTGATAAGTCGCCGGTAACAACGAATCACATGCGTATATATATATATATATATATATATATATATATATATATATATATATATATATATATATATATATATATATATATATATATATATTAGTCCGCAACAAAACACTTAATGTTCTTAACTTGTTGCAGATTTGCACTATTGACTGCTGTAGATCTCAATTGAAATATATACATGTCATATGAAGCAAAGAATTCACTGTTTTCTTTGAGATTGGCGTTTATGATCCTATTTTTAATTTTTGCCCAACTTTTCTGTGATTGATTAACTATCTCCACATCAATATATTTTCTTTTTGCAATAATTGAAAAGCTAATTTAATCTACAGTACTTTGCTTATTATCATGAATGGGGGCAAACTGTGACCAGTAGGTTAGCCTAAAAAATTTCTTTAACATATTACATTTGCTTTAAAAACTTTCCTTGCGCAAGTAAAATCTGACAAATTTGTCCGCTTCTTGTAAGATATCCGTCGTTTCTCACATGTTTTGCGTTCATAATATAATATACTCAAATTTTTTAGGATAAGTATATGGCTCACCAATACAAACTTTGCAGGTTAGTATTTTACGATAAATACATAATAAAATTATTCACCGTGTCTGTGCTTACCAAATGAATTGGTGGTCGATTTTCGACGTCTAGCCAAAGCAATTGAAGCCATGCCTTTGGGAAGACCTGCTAAAGCATTAAAAAGCGAGGTAGAGTTAGTGGTGCAATTGGTAAGAACCGCAGAGGTATTCGAGCTAGATGCAGCACTGCATAGATTGGCGTGAGCAGTTGTTATAGCGCCAGATGCAAGACCACGTTTATAAAGAAGCTTTGCATCTGAAACTCCAATGACGCCACCGGATTCTTGAATCTCTTTCGGATCTACCATAAGCAGAAGTTGCGGGGCTGCAGAAAGAGCAATAGCCTCGTCTGATGTGTCAAGTTGTCCCTGAAATCCGGATACACATGACGCCGTTTTTATTAGACCTTGCTTTGACAAATCCGCGATGTCTCTTTCCTCGGACCAAATGCGCGAGCAGTGATCTTCTAGGATGCATTGAGCGTCGTCGGCTTCCAGCCCAAAAGCTGTGCAGATTAGACAACATAATTAAGAGAGAATCTGAGGAGGTCGGTGCGCATAAAATACCCTGAAACATTCACTATTCCTGGTACCTCTTAGGTAATTTTATTCTGATGCCTGATGGGAGTGTGCATTTAAAGTAATATTGTTTTAATAGTCGGTTCCACTTGCTTGTACAAAATAAGTCCATATTGAGGTGGAATTGTTTTAACGAATATCCGGATGAAAATTCCAGCAAATGTAGGAGTTTTAACATGCACATTTTACACTTGTACTAGCAAAAAATAGGTAGCCTAGGGTTATGATACGCAAATTATTGTAGAACAACACATGGTGCATAGCTGTCGATTAGTTTACTTAGCTAGACGCGTTTTATAATAAAATTTAGGAAGTTAAATTATTTTATGTTCTTAAAATTTGCCATTTTATCTAGGATAGATCGATTTTTTCTTTAATCAATACTCTTCTCTCACTAATTAGACATTCTCATGATTATGCGTGCATAAGCGATTAGTCCAAATTTAATACGCACACACTATTCATTTACGGTATGATCGCATAGTTAACATCAAATTATTTTGATGGTGATGTGAGGCAATGAAGATTCCATTGCTTGCGAAGTAGAATCTACTACAGAAGTTGAGAATACATTTTACGCCCACAGATATCTTGCTCTATACTTTAACTTCATTAGAAAATTCAACAAGCTCAGGAGGAGACAATAGTTTGGATCCTAGCGAGTTGTTTACTTGGATGCTGCGATGATAAAAATGTGGTTCGAAAATTCAGACCTAATATATTTGCATGCACTATACGAAACCTTTCGTGAGCTCGGATGATGCAGTTAAGTGGAGAGGTTCATACGGTTTTACAGCCAAATGTTTACCTCCATCCGACTGAGTGCGCGAGATGTAGGTTAGTGTTAGGAAACAGAAAAATTGTCATATGCTGCGCCAAACCACTTCCTTACCCGTCGCCATCGTATATTCCAGCATGCATCATCTTGCAAACGAATTATAATATGTTCATTGTGACAAGTATATAGCTGACTTGGCTGATTTAATCTGATCATCTTTACTACAGCCTAATGTAATAAATAGGTCAACATTAAAGCAGACAAATGACAGATCAAAGTTTCTATTCCAAAATATTGTCTCAATGCAGTTAGAAAACTAATAAATACGCATTACCGATGTAGAAACCAATTGGGTGTAGTTTGCGGCAGGGTGGCTCAGTGATTACAGAAAGAGATTCCAAAGCAGACGTGCCAAGGTTCGAGCCATATTCGCGGCAAATTATGAACAGTATGTGGCGAGTTTCTAATAAGGACAAAACCGGTCTACTCGATGAATTGCCTTTTATATATTATACAGGACTTAGCTTATTTTGACAAATATATATATATATATACACACTAGGACAGGTGTTTATATCAAGATCGCAACTGTGATCTAAATAAAAAATAAGTAATGTTAGAAAATCTGTTACATAGTAGGTATAATGACATACAAAGATGCACAATGTCATGCAAGAAAAAATCAACAAAGCTGACGACTACATACAATTGTCACGATATCCAAGTCCGTCACTGGCATTGGTTGCATTTTCCGAAGAATTTGTTCTATCTTTATCTGCGGACTGATGGTGAATGTGAAGTTGACGATTTTGATTATGATAGTGTCTGGAGCCAAAAAATGGCAGACGGCTTTCGGCAATATGATTGTAGGCGTTCCGTCGTGAGGTAGAAGAGGCTCTACGTCGCTGTTGGTGATGATGGTGGTGATGATGATGACTGCTATGCTGTCTGTGATGATGATGATGATGATGATGACTATTGTAATCTCGAGAATGAAGGAAGTGGTGACTGCTTTCGTGGTGAAGTGGGTGGTAGCTGCTTCGACTATGATATTGGTGAGCGCAAGGTTGGCAGTTGTAACTGATTTGATGCGACTGTCTCAATCCAGTCGTTAGGCTTGAATTTGAATCAGGTTTCATTGTAGTCGCAGTTTTCTCACTTTTCTCGAAAAAGGATAACGGTGGAGCTCTACTGTCAGTTTCATTGGACAATGTAAGTACCCTAGCACTTGATGCTTTGGAGTTTACTACTTCGTCATTTTGGCAAACAATTTCAGTTGTCGCACCCAAAGGATGCGACGTAGGTAATGCAGCTGGAGGTTCTGTCGACGCACTGTTACTCTTCATAAAAGCACCATCTAATATGGCTGATGCGATGGCAGCATGGGCAGAAGAACTATTTTGTAGTTGGAAGGTTTCACTTTGAATTTGGCCAATTGACATTTGAGGAGGCTGGCGAATTTCTGCCCGAGCGGCGTGTGAACGACTATTGGGAATAAAATTGAAAAAAAATCATTAATTGAAAGGAATATTCACTGCCATGTCTATAAACTAGTGCATAGTTATGTATATATTTTATTCGATATAAAATATAAATCCATAGTAAACACGTGAGCCTCAGTAAGTCTTTGAAGGCAAAGTTTAGCGTCCATGTCAAGACGGAACGCAATAAGACCCACAACAAATTTAGCAAAGGTAAGATGTAAATTTCTGTTCCCTTACACGTTTCGCGATTTCTGGAAATTCTATCAAAAATAATCCTCTACAAATTCCATTTCAGTGTATCAACCACATTTTGAAGAACCTTCTTTGACGCACAAGGGTAATTGATGTGCAACAAGTTTTAGAAACCGCCATGTCCTGACGCTACGGTTCTCATTTGCCGGGAACTTCCGCAGTGCTCACGAAAATGAAAGAAAAGTTAAAATCAATATAGTTATAAATCAAAAGTGCGAGACGCCAATGTGTCTCAAACCGAGTGTAAAATCGATCAATTAATTTTTAAAGTGGACTTTTCTATCCCGAAGATGAATGTGCATTAAGTAAACACTAGGTTCAAATGAACCCACTGAGACTGTAGATGGTTGGACCTCATTGAATGACATCAGATAATTAATTCATAATATGTATATAAATATATCCATATATACATATAAATTTATATACGCTTATATATATATATATATATATATATATATATATATATATATATGGGCAAAAAATACGCAAATGAATCAAAACGCATTTCTGTGAACCCTGAAACATGCAATCGTTTCAATAATTATGGCAAACCAACAAAGGCCCTAAAAGAAGAAAAACATACGCCAAATAAAGGCTAAGATATAAGGCACTTGGCTGGAAGCATCAGGTGTTCAGAATCTTTTTATTCTTACATATATATATATATATATATATATATATACGTCAGGTTAAAACCTAATATGTCATTAGGTAGCAAAGACCGATTTCTTCTTCATTGAAAACTCTACTAGTAATGCAGAGAACACGTCACAGACAGGTATGTACCGTGGCATCTTTACTTCATAGTCAGTGACTCTATTCATAGCTTTGCTTTCTAATGTATTTCTGTGTTTATACTATCAATTTGTATAAATTTATTTATTTATTCATATATTTACTTATTTATTTATATATCTATTTATTCATTTATTTATTTATTTGTTTAGTACACAATCTCCAAGTAGGAAATGTATACGGTCATTTACATTACCACAAAATATGTTTAGTAGTTATATTGTTCAATAAATAAGGAGACATTTACTTTTGTCGAATTACAAATGACAATGATTTATATTCTGTATTTGCCAATTGGATTTCAATAATACCCTTTTTACCTACGGTAAGGAAACTAAACAGCTTTTTACCCACATTAAACTATCCGTTTCGTATTAAGTTATGATGCAAGCCATCGGCTACTACTAATGAGTAGCAAATAAAAATGAAACGCTTGCGCCAATATGGCACAACAATTTGTTCGTTGTTTTTATTTTGGAGTCTCCTATTGTTTCATGAATCAAATTGTTATCAGGTTCGTTATGACTGATGCTAACGTCTATTCAAAACAGGGCATCTAATTTATTTTTCACCGAGCTTAAGTTTTAAAGAAAGAAAGCCGACAGATTAGGTGAGCCAACGGTTATCCAGATCACATCCTGATTACATGAGCAACGTAGATGAAACAGACCCAGAAAAATACATGTAAAGACACCAGTTAGTGGCCAAAATTAACTGTGTGTTATTTTGGTTTCATTTTAGGTCAAGGCCACGTAGTTATAAAGCAGCTAATTATTGACATGCGGAGCAAAATACGCAGTATAAAATGCCAAGAATTATTCAAATGTCGCATAAAAACGAAATGAGAGGACGGAATTATAAAAAATTGTTCCTTAAAAAAAAGTAAAGAACGCTATGATTTGTGTATGCATCTACGTCAAAAAAATGTCACGTTGAATACTCAAACGATCAAACACGCGATATTCATTCACGGCACACGTAGATAATTAATACAAACTCCAACAAATGACTCATATGTGCAGATAAGCCCTATAATAAGAAAATTGTACACAAAAACCGACGATTATGGCATTTAGAAATATTTCCATAGATCGTCTTGACACTTACATCGTTTTTATATTCAATAGTTATTTAAACGGATAAAAATCACACTGATTTATGATAAGAAGCACTAGAATAATGATATAAATTAAAAGGAATATCGTTAAAATTTGTATAATAATATGTATTGCCAACTGACTTTGAATATTAAAATAATACTTTTATAAATTATAGATTTTTTATTTAAATCAAATTTGGCATCAGATCCATTATATACATACGTTTGGCAGTATAAACCAAGCATTTTATAGTATTGAAAAGGAAATTCATCCAGTAGACCGGTTTCGTCCTTATTGGGAACTCTTCACGTACTGTCCAGAATTTGCCACGGACAGGGCTCGAACCTGGACACGTCTGCTTCGGAATTTGTTCCTCTAACCATTGAGCCACTTTGACGCGTGTACGTTTATTGTGCATATTGGCCAGTTTATATCGAGATTACTTAATACAAATTCAAATCTTTTAGTTATGCTCATTCTGAGTTTTCATTTAAAGAATTAAATGAGAACAAGTCAGATTTTCTGGTTTACTTGCATTCCTTTGCAGCAGTATAACGATATTTTTAGTGGTTAACCGTATATTGATTTGTGAGTGCGTGTAGGTATGTCTGTACATATATCTTTGTACGCGTATGAATCAGTCTTATTGTATTTCAAAGTGATGTCTGAGATCTGATTATTTTTCTTTGATGGATTGATTAAAGGAATAAATTTTTTTAAGAAACTGTATATGGCATAATCACCTTATCTGATTTGTCTACAACACAGGCTTGTTCCCTGTCACTTCCCTAAATGGAAATATGTCAGATACCTACGTCGATATCTTTCATCGATCTACAATTCATCATATGTCTTAAGAACAAACTTGCTTTATACGAGTATTTCCTAAGACTTGTAATAAATTGTGAACAGACAAAAGATACCGACAAAGGTATCGGCAATGTTTCCTATAAAAGAAGTGTGAGAGAGAGGGAGTGAGAGAGAGAGAGAGGAATTCTGCAAAGTGTAATATTGATAGGTGATCAGCTATTTTTGTATCCGTATTCCAGAATAGCTTGCGAACATTACATCGTGTATCGAAAAGTAAACAGAAACTTGAAATTGAGTATGAATGCAGATTCCATGAGACTCATGGCGGTGTAATTAAAATAAAACAGTAAAATTTGAATGAATGATCAAATGATAAGTGAACAGTACTTGATAAATAAGTATACTCCTATTAATTAGCTTACAATAATTATACTAGATAAGAAATTCTCAACAAAAAAATATAGACTAAAGATTAGTTTTCTGAGACGTTATCTTACCAAAATATTTTGGTCAATATTAGACCTCTCAAAAGAAAATAATTCAGATTTATTCATAACAACTTCGTCCCGGAAATTTCGACACCTATTTATCATGTCAGTTAAAACGTTTATACATAAAATTAACAGAGGCAAATCTCACATAACAGCAATAAAGTCGTTTACATTTCTGCGGCTTTGAGGAGTTTAATCTTTCCTATCTTCTTCACACTAATCATCGTTATCAAAATTATAATTATAATAAAATATTAATTAATATTAGTTTTATTATTATCTTTATCATCATCATCATAAATATTATCAACGTCATCAGCAGTATTATTACCACCAGCACCAACACCATCATAATCATCATCCTTATCATTATTATCAGCATTCTCATCCTCATAATCAATATCCTCATCATCATCAATCACTTCATTACTATCATTATTATTGTCCGCATAATCCTCACCATCATTAATATTGTCATAATCATTATCAACATCATCACTATTATCATCATCATTAAAATCATCATAAAAGTAATTAACATCCTCAGCCGCAGCCGCATCATTAATACCACCACCGACACTATCATCATCATCATCATCATCATCATCATCATCATCATCATCATCATCATCATCATCATCATCATCATCATCATCAACAACAACAACATCATCATCATCATCATCATCATCATCATAGCATCATATTTCTCATCACTATTATCAACATTGTCATCATCATAATCGTCCTCATCGACATCATCGTCATAATTAGAAGTACCTTCAGTAGAAGCAACATTACAACCACCAACACCAAAAGCACCTCAACCACCACCACCACCATCACCATCATCATCATCATCATCATTATCATCATCATTATCATTATCATCAATATATTCATTATTATCTACATTATTTCCACCACCACCACTTCAACCATCATAAACATGATCAACTGCATTATTATCATCATCCTCTTCATCAACATTGTCATCAACATTGTCTTTATCAACATCATTACTACCAATACCACGACCAACACAACCACTATCATCATCATCATCATCATTATCATCAAAACTATCCTCATTATCTACACCATCATCATTAATCTCGTCATCACAAACAACACCATCATTATTACCGTCAGCATCATCGTTATTATTATTTTATCTTGATCATCATCTATACAATCATTATAAAAAAATATCGTCAACAAAAAATATAACTCGGAAGACCGTGAAAAAGGATTATTAGAATGCTCGCTATCAGTTTAATAGCAGAACCACTTTGGGTAGCTTACCTTATTGAAGACTCATATTCATGATTAAAATGATTCTTTAATCTCCTTCTTGACAAACAAGGGCTTTCAAAACTAGCAGATTTGGGAGATCCTATCACCTGTTATTTTGTCTGAACTTGCATCACCTTTAGCTATAAGATGAATATTATGTGCTAATTCAAAAGGAAGCAACCCGGAAAATGAGATAACTGATAGATGACAGATTATTTAAAATATACAGTAGTCAACCGGTTTGTCTGGAAACTTAGTTGTTGGGATGACTAATAAAATTTTAGCAAAAATGATGTTGAACAAGTTAATCAATTATTTAAAAAATTAATTAGAGCAAGTTTATTTAATTTCAGTTGGGAAGCAAACACGACACCAGTGTTTTTCATTAAGCAGAAACTCCCTCCAGTATTGAGTGCAGAAATTAGTAAATTAATGAATTAGCTAGTTATTCACTTAAGAAAGTTAAAAATAAAAGCACAGATTTCATTTTTTTTAAATTACAGTTACGTTAATTTTATTAAATATTCTTCATTGATTTCTTCATTCGTTAGACTAAACTGCGAGATATTTTTTTTGTAAAAACAACTAATTCTAGATTAAATATATTGGAGCTGATCTTTTTGTTAAAGTCAAAGCAAGATATTCCAAAGCAGGAAAGGCGTGAATACCAATCTGAATGCGTCAAATGTCAACAAAAGTGTACAGCATACACCAAAATACAAATAACAAATAGACACACACACACACACACACACACACACATATATATATATATATATATATATATATATATATATATATATATATATATATATGTGTGTGTGTGTGTGTGTGTTCTTGATGTTATTAGCGTAACTTTGCATGAGAAAGTAAATGCTATTCATCAAGTAGAGCGGTTTCTTTATTATAAGACACACATTGAGTACTTGTCAGAATTTCTGCGACCGGTGCTTCAATCTGGAAACATTTTATTACATTGCAAATCATCTACTAGGTAATCGAAGCCGTGCATTGCCAATAATTTTCAGTTATGTAACAGCTTATGCTTATCAGTCAGCCTTGCCTTCAGGTGAAGCCCATTTGGCAACAATTTCGACACTAAGTTCTAATTAAAGAAAAGACCGCTCAAAAGAGTTCGGTTATTAGACAACCGAAAATTGCAGGTATTATACGGTTTGGGTGATATATTGAATGAGTTACAAGAAAGAAGCACATGTGCCTCAGTTTGAAACCACATCACTGAAATTGTGGCAATTACTTTAATATTGTCCAATCCCGGCCGGGACGGTATATGAATCTGCTCAATTATGTAAATTGTTTGGTTTACACTAACAGCGTGTATTTAATATATATATATATATATATATATATGTATGTGTATGTATATAACTCTCATGCATCATGCTAGTGAGCCCTTATGTCAGCATAAATTAACTAAGGAAACCAACATAGCTCAAATAGATATACCGGCTTTTTTCATTGTAATAGAAGTTTCTACCAGTCGTAAGTTATGCTGATGCTGTACAAGCAGAATTATTACAAGAAAAACTATGGCTTAGGGGCTTCATTCCGTGAATTCCAACAACGTGCTTTCATAAAATGCAGGTATATTGTTTCACTAGGGGGAAATTGTTTTCTCCCGGATAACAAGCGCAACATTATTGAGCATAAAATGAATTAAAATGAAACGAAAAACAATTTCCTACATAAGTGATAATAGTTTTCAATCATAGTGCAGCATGATAAATATTTTAAACATTTCTAAATTTTAATATCCTAAGTCAATTTTTTTTCATTATGATGCACTTTTGTTAAATCATTTCTTACGTAATCAATTACTAAACTATTAAAATTCAGCTAAGAAACATTTCAAACCTACCTGTTTTCAGATTGTTCACACATTTGTTGTTTAAATTTGTTTATCACGTGTTCACTTGATTGCACGTTGGCTGGTTTCGACTGGCCTACAACAGGAATCATAGAATGAGAACGCGCTGGCAAAAAACAATGATCGGATGCGACATTCGTGTCAACACATTGAGAAATTGAGCTCGGCTCTGAAGACAGCTGACATGCGGACGATGTCTCTAGCTGCGGTTTGCATGACGTGGATCTTATCATAGCATGTGTCACCTCACTGCTAGTGGATGTGCCGTTTTCGTCGACCTGTGCGAATTAAATCATATAATAGCAAAAAATACGCAAAAAATATATAAGATAATGTAGGTGAAACAAATTCGAATGCTCGATGTATTTAAATGTGGAATCTCTTTGCGCAGTGCTGTCCTTCTTGTTGTGGATTTGACCGCATTTTTCTTGTGTGGGACAACTGATACCACTCTTAGGTCGGTAAAATCTTGAGTGTTGTACATTTTTTAGGGGCTCTGATTATTGGCCTTGATTGATGGGTTCTCACTTGTCCATTCTTTTTAAGCCTTCCATCAGCTGATTGCCTGAAATTGACGTTGGAACAACGAGAAGAGTGAAAAATCTTGTTCCAACGTCATTTTCAGACAATCAGCTGATGGAAGGCTTAAAAAAGAAGGAACAAGTGAGAACCCATCAATCGAGGCCAATAATCAGAGCACCTGAAAATGTACAACATTCAAGATTTTACCGACCTAAGAGTGCTATCAAATGTCCTCCTCGATGTATTGTTCATATGGCACTCATTTTAAGGAAGCATCATTTAAAACAATCTCTCAACTTTGAATTAATCGATTTATGGTCTGTGCCAATAAGCAAATACAACGTGAGAAACTAATCCTGTATTCATTCAAGCGGCAAAACAATTATCGCCAGTGGAGAAATGTGATAACGCTTTAGGTGAATAACTTACTGTGTGAAAACGAAACCGATTTAAGATATCCTCAGCAAGTTTATACAATAAACTACAACTAACCTTAATATCATAATATCGAATTGGTAATCGTCATTTTCAACTTTGCGTTTCAGAAAGCCGATACAAAAATAGAATAGATTTGTTTGAAAATACTGATCTATACATCAATGAGATGTGATAAAACTGCTTAATTATGTATTCATTTGTTCTCTACCCACACATGAACGATCTTGCAACCACGCATGATTTGTCCAAAAAAATTGTCAGGAAGCTGGCCTATCTAAGGATTGATTATATGATTGAAAATAACGAATAAACAACACAAGTCTAAACGTATGTAGCATCAAATAACGAAGACAACATATACATTAACTGAAGTTTGTTCAAAAAGACAGGTAGCGAGCTCAACAATGGGCCAAAAAGCGATAATCAATAGTGAAGAGTAAAAAAAATTTCAGCAGTGTATGAAGATATGCATAATAATGTAAGCGAATCGAGTTGTAAGACATGGCTGGTCCAACAAATTTTTGTCCTTCTAATGTTGCGTCTCCACCCAATTCGGATGAATTCCTTACGATACCAACGAGAACAACAACGACAACGGACTCAGCATATGTTATTATTTTGAATTTTGTTATGTCGGGTGATTAATCTATCAAATTAAAGATTAATACTTGCCTGATTTAAGCCAACAATTGTCTACCGATTGATTGAGCCTAGAAATCTATGGATTCTTCATGACATAGTCGTTAAATCTTGTATGACTAATTGGAAAATCCGAAGTCAACATGATTAGACTGTATTATCTTATTTACTGACGCCTCCTCAGCAATAGCAGGTTCCACGCCTAAAATGCCATATATGTTTAGTCCAGAAACGTGGGACAGTTGGGAAGTACACATTTCTTGTCCAAATCATAAGATATTTAAAGCCTTGTGTCAGCTTTTACTGTTGATACATTGGTAAGAATGAAACGCTTGCTGATCATGCTGACCCCATCACATCATTATGGCAATATACGGACGAAATTTTTACAAAATAAGTCATGCCGAATACATACACAAACATAATTCCTTCAAAACCAATGAAATATAAATATTATGTTCATTTACATATATATATATATATATATATATATATATCGTATATATATATATATATATATATATCCTGACCGATTTTAGAGACATTTTTATTCCTCAATGTACAGAGCACCAGTTTCAGTTTAACAATCATGCTTATTGATGCTGGTAATGCAAAGTTAAGAATAGTCTTTATTTTAATAAATTAGATTATTTCTCTCTAATAATCATTTTCGTTTTTTTTAGTTCTTCGCATTTTAAACGATAAATAATCTGACGGGGCGAGCGCACGCAGGGCATTTGTTTTTGTAAGACCCACATTGATTGAATTTACATTTCACTACAGAACTGTTCTAAAAAGTGAAGAAACTTTGCATAATCAAACTTTTGCTCAATATATAATTTATCGTGTAACCAAATATTGGTATATTTACTGTGTGTTTATAGGAAGCAGGCGGGCTGCAACAAGAGATATCTAACATATATATAAATATATATATATATATATATATATATATATATATATATATTATATCTATATATATATAAAAATATATATACATATGTTCAGGAAATACACTTAGCCATTAATTAAAATAATATATAAAACGGTACGTTATACATATATACTGCAAAATTACAGCTTAATGCAACTGTTTGCATCACGAATCCTTTATGTCAACAAAAATTAGTTTACCTGTGACATTTTAGAAAGAAGTTTCTCCATTTTGTGTCTAGAATCCTTTACTTTAGCTAATCGAGAAGTGAGCTGACGTACGAACTCGTCAGGATCTGTTTCAGCAATATTGCGTCGATCTTTAATTGGAGCTAACATTCCACCGCTAATTTGCTGTGTAGGCTTAGCCTGGGAAGAACCAGTGCGAATGCTTTCTTCTTTTGCTTTTGACTCACTCTGCATGACAGATCTCAGCTGAGCCTCGTCTACGCACATATAACTGCCCACCGCACTGACAAGACGCCTCGATGGAGGGAAAACCGGCGCTGAAAAGAACAAATATTTCGAAAATAAAGTAAAATAGAAAATTTCAAAACCGATATATTCATTTGTGAATGTATCTAACAATTGCTAAAAAATTTTGACCGTTTATGATAAAAAGATTACACCATCGCCACTATGAATATTCAACACTAGCCAAATCACACCAGAATATCGTCGTTTTTGGCTACTCATCTGTAGGATCCAACTCACGCCAGAAACCTATTAAAAGAAAACTAATTAATGTGAGGCAAACGAACAGTTTACGTTACTTTACCCATTATAAAGCTGATTTAAGCAGAGCTTAAACAAGTTCACGTTATATTTAGTTAACGTAAACAGAATTTACATTGACTTTGCTGAATTGAGACGTCATGTTTGTTTTATCCGATTGCGTATTAAATGTGATGAGTTTTGGCGTTGAATTCAATCAGGTTCTGCAGAATGTGTAAAAATATGATTGGCCTGAACGCAACTACAAGATATTGAATTCGTACAACCAGTAGTACTAAATGATGGCCTGTTTTAAGTCAGTGATATCAAATAAGTTAACCTGACACATATGCATAAATGCATTCATAAACGGAAATTTTAACGTCAAAGAAGAAAGCCGCAAATGAGACATATAACCAGGTTCTATCACTAGACATGTTTAGCACACGTACAAGGTAGCCAAAAGTACACTGTGCATATGATGTTGCGAATTCTACACCGGTGCTTCAGAGGTAGAATCGCTAATAGCATTATTTAATGTTTTACTAAACGTGAGAGAAGTTATGCCCGAGTCTCAAGGCAGCAAAAATTCCATGAGCTAAAAGATCAAACAACGTGAGTCAAATAGTTTATGTCTTCGTGGCATTGCAAGAAATTGCTTACGAATATCAGAGAAAAATTAAAGTAAAAAGAGCATTTTTATAACGTGCTAGTCGATTAGAAAATTATGTAACGAAATAAATTGATAAGAAGATACTTCACAAATGTGTACGATTACCTGGCCTCTCAAATTGAAGTTGTGAAGTTGAAGTGGGCGCAGTTGCGGGAAAATCTGTTCCCAGTGTCTCAGGATTTATTAGATCTGACAAGGGAAACTCCGAATTCCCTGCAGCTGTTATGGGCACGGAGGTATTATTAAAATTCCCAGTAGAACTACTGTTGACATTCGACAAGTTTATCTGCAAATTATTTCCAGTATTATCTGTTGAGTCTAATTTTGCGATATTTGCCTTCTCAGTCATTGCATGGTAAGAAATTTTACACGCTGAACTATCCACTGGCGATTGAATTGAAGCTTGAACGGTTGGTGCTGTTTCACTCTGATTAAAGATCACGGTGTTTTTTATATTTGAGCTGGTGCCATCATCTGGTGCATCCACACAATTACTAGTTGTTTTATTTACAATATTAGAGAAAGATGGGGCAGTAGACGTGGAAATAGACTGTGAAACTGCAATATTAATATGGTTCATCATAGAAGTTAACGTAAGCCCAACAGAGGCTTCTTTGTTACAATCACCTTTCAATCTGTAAAGTATAAATATGGAAAAAAATTAAACAAATTAAGTCGTGCGTCAAAATAAAGGCAATTGCATGGATTATAAAAAAAAGTGTAGTACACGAATTAAAATTGATCCAAAATTTTCGAATGGAGAAAACATTACTAAGCCCGCTTCGATTAGGCCTTGGGAAACCTCGTGGTAATGCCACTGCATGAACAATTAAATATTGTTAGAACAGTTCTCGACAACAAGTATGTATTAGGTGTTGCGAACCTAATAACAAATTAGTTCAGTTGTGACCAGAAGGATAAACCAAAGGCAGCATGAACGGAAAGTATAATCGCATGCACATTCGTTTCGTGCTTACTGGCGACTCATCAGTAGGAGCCGGTATTACGCTCTTTAACCACTATATATTTGGGTGAAGAGTGTGTAAACCTGCAATAATGAGGCTAACATCACATAGTCTACGACAATGCGACTGCAACGCTAACTCACACTATATAATATATATACCGAGTCTGTAAAGGATACTAACACTATGGCTATTGTGTTAGTAACCGATACCAACATTATTGTACCGAAAAGGTACATGGTACTAACACTATGGTTTCCGAGTCGGTACATGGTACCAACATGATGGATATCAATTTATGCTAGAGTTCACCGAAATTGAGAATTACAACAATTTCTGAACGCCTGTTACTCAAGTAAATCCATACACCCTGGCCTTGATCGATATCAGTTATCACATTTCGCGGTAAGCATGTACCGACTCGGAAACCATAGTGTTAGAACCATGTACCTTTTCGGTACAATAATGGTGGTATCGGTTACTAGCACAATAGCCATAGTGTTAGTATCCTTTACAGACTCGGTATATATATTATATAGTGTGAGTAAGCGTTGAAGTCGCATTGTCGTAGACTTTATATGATGTTAGCTTCACTATTGCAGGTTTACACATTCGTCTAGGCGATTGTACCGTCCTATTATCTCACATTCTTCGACCAAATATATAGTGGTTAAAGGGCGTAATATCGGCTCCTACTGATGAGTCGCCAGTAAGCACGAAACGAATGTGCATGAGATTATACTTTCCGTTCATGCTGCCTTTGGTTTATCCTTCTGGTCACAACTGAACTAATTTGTTACTAGCTTCGCAACACCTAATACATACTTGCATATATATTATTTCTCCGCAACAAACAGTATTTAATAGTTCTTGACAACGCCTTGTAATAGCAATAGTATCCAATTCGAAAGCCTTTACACCCACGTGACCTCTATTACTATTGAAATGCACCGTGCCAGTTCGCCGAATTTTTCAAATGCCAATATTTACTTTATTAAATATGTACGTTAAACACCAATTTCATTTTCACCCACGGAACTTAGTTACGATTTTTCTGTTCGCAAATTCCCGACTAATATCTTTTGGCATAGAAAAATTTTGGGCCAGTATTTATATTAAGACCAAATTAGTTCGTGTAATTAATTTCTCCAGTGTATCAAATGATTAAAGGAGTGGAACTGCTATTATAGCATACATAATTTTTTTGGAAATTTATACCATGGAAAAAATTGTCTGCATAATTGAAATATAAATTCAATGCAAGCATTGCCGTTAAATGTGATAACATATATATGCGCATCGAGAGTCAGTAACAGAACCTAAAATGCTTTGTTTGAGTTGTCGTTATAGTAACAGAATTACTTGCCGCACTGTTAGAAAGATTTAGGCCTTCCGTCACGTACAACAAACATGATGAATTTCAATTTAAACAGCAAGAAGTAGGTTTAAAATACGTGTCTGGAATTTAGATATCATTTTGCTGATAATTCGCAATGTCAAAAGTGATTTGTGCAACAGATGAGCGAATCAAACTCACTTGAAAACAAATAAGTTAAACAAAACACTGGGTATTAAATTTTTAATGATTTGATTTCATCGATGTCAGTTTGCGTTGTGCTCACAGAATTCGTTCAATCATCGCACACATAGTAACACAGAGGGCAAAATAAAAGTACACACATTGGATGAGTTGCTTCATTTGTGAGACGATTGAATGAGATTTGAGGCTTATCTCTGGAACTGGAGATCGAGACTTCCGTACAACGCAAATGAGCTTCGACACAAGAAATATCGAAATAACATTCAAGGAAGCTACACTGTGAAAATACGTTTTATCATTCAAATCTAAATTTTAAAATGCTGGATAGCTGAATTATAAACAGAATAGGATAAATTTGTAAACTGATCACAGAACTGCTATCAAATTTATTTGTTCGCGGAAACCACCTGCAACTTACTTTATACGATCTTTTAGAAATTAGCGAAACAGAATAAACTAATAGGTTCATCAGTATATTGTGTGTAAATACACTGTAACTAAAGTTTTCAATCTAATTTTCTGTTATTTAATTTACTGACAACGCCCGAATTCATTGGTCTGTTGAAATTGCAATCGACCCTACCGATTAACTTCGTCAAAGCCTCGTTTTTCATAGTCAAAGACCACAAAACTCACTAGAAAGTAATTTAGCGGGAAATGGCATTAAAATAAGCCGTCAATCTTTAAAGAATATACTGAACACTAGATGTTACACTATAGGCTTAATTCCTAACGATATTTGATTCATATAGGCAATATTATTAATACAGATTCAAAATAAGACGTTTAACCTATGTTACAGTACGAAAAAAGGAGTGCCGCCAATAAATGCACACTCCGAGTGGCGGAGAACTTACACGGTGGCACTTTTATATTCAGCATAGTCAATACTGAACCACGAGGATGTGCAAAAGTTAGCACGGAAAGAACGTTTAATATCATGTAAGCCAGCGTTGACAAGATAGTATGTACAGAACCAGGAAAATTTTCTATATCCGCGTGAGGTTACACCTTTTGGTAGTGCTCGCTTTTGAATATCATCGTTTCCTATATTAATTATTTTATCGCAGGATACGTTGTACTTAATATATACGTAATTGCCGCTGTTTGCGCAACGGCTTAGATATTAGAGAATGGGCTAACTGAATTAACGGAATGATTACTGTTTAGGTGAATAGGTCACATAACTCAAAAAATGTTTACCCATTAAGCATTATGCATGTTAAACATGATAAAAATAAATTCCTTATTGTACCAAAATTAAATAACAAAGTCGACATTAACAAAACAGGCGTGCGTATTGTAACAAGATACGTAATAAATACCCTAGCGTGTATTGGGGAATAGTACCGGCTTCCGTAAATACTAAATTCGTGTTTCAAAATGATTACATTATTTATGCATGCTACATTTGAACTATATTCTTGGTTCTTTATGAACAATGATTACAGTAATACAATGAATTTTTTGTGGAAGTATTTTAGGATACATATCTTGTAAGAGTAAACAGATGAACTGCCTTTGAAAATTTAAACAACTAGTGGATAATACTAGGTTATATCTTGTATATAGACTAAGAAAAAACAGTTGCATCTGGAAGACTAAACAAATAATTAGTATCATTATCCGGGTGATCGCTGACATTACCATAAATAGATAAAATAGAGTAATGCTGATATTCAAGAAGGCGTCCCATGGAGGCCCAATGGTTAGAAGTCATGCAAACACAAAATCAAAACTTTGGTGTAAAAAATATGACAACATATAAAAATCAACAAACAACATGAATGGAAATACAGAAAACAAATCGTTGATAAAGATTGTCTAGTAGAAGTTTTTGTGTGATAGGGAATTGATCAATCACTTACTTTTTGTTTTACGAAACAAAATTAAACGAATATTGGTTGAGTGGGAGGGGATAACAATGATTACAATCAAGGTTGCGATCTTGGGTCAGATGTTTATATCAAGATCACAACCTTGTTTATAGTAGTTGTCCAAACTGTTAATCCAAATGCTTCGGAATACTGTACCAGTTCGCTTTGTCGAAAGCAAGGTCATCGTACTCCATGCATGCAATTGTGTGTGCGTTTAGAGCAGTCAAGTGATCATTAAATATAATTAGCTGCATTTGCACCCTCATATACGTGAAACTAAAGTTTATAATGGCAACTGATCTTTGCAAAGTAAGATTTATTGTTGATAAAGATTTTTGCGTAAGAAATCATATAGCATCAACACGGTAGTTATCAGCACAGGTATCGACCGAAATTTATATTATAAGAGTAGAATATGAGCCACGTGGCATTCGTAATATCCTTTGTGAATTAAATTAAAGAACTTAATCTAACTTTAAAAGCATACTCTAACTCCATTACACGTAAATATCCCACTTTAACCATGATTCATATCTCAAATTTCTTGGTAGCGATTATGTCCAATATGTATTCATGGTGTGCTTCAAAACTGGTGACATTATGTAGGACGAGTAGAACGAAATAAAATCAACATGAGTAAAATCTGCAATCCAACAAGTACTAATGCAGCTAAACAATGCATATAAGCTTGATTTTACCAATATATAAAGAAAAAAGACGATAATTATGTATCAGGTATTGCGTACCTAATAGCAAGTTCTATAAAATAGGACAAGAATGATATGCCAAAGTCAGCATAAAAAACTCATGCATTTTGTGTTTAATTGCAGCACATAATTATGAGTATAGACCAAGCCTCAAATCCGCAGTATGCTTAGTCAAGTAATGTGAAGCATTGTTCTGTACAATGTGTGTATTAAAGCACCAATAGAATCAACTTCGTATGAATTCATTTGCAACATGACGTCATAAACTACTAACAATTAATGACATGTAGCATACCTGCACAGAGTTCAAACATAATGATTTTGAGACAGACTAAATTACTCCAAAATTGAGAATAACAACAATTCTAAATACCTGCCACACCAGACAAAATCCTCAAACTCTGGACTCGATCGGCATCACTTACCCGAATTTATGGTAACCATGACATCATTCAATGATACATATGATGAATATGCCTACTCTGTTGTAAAAAGAATATATAATAAACGTTACTGGCGACCACAATTAGTATTTTTCAGCATATGTTTGTAAGTTTTCGATCAACTTACGTAATTTTATCTGTTCCCAATGAAGAATAAACCGCTCCACTGGATCCTTTATTATGGGTGCATTATAAAATGCTTCGTTTATACATAAAAATACATAGAATGCGATTGATGTTTATCGCAATTTCGCCACCTTGATTTAAAGAAAAGTGATCTGCATATGACCAGTAAATTGAATTCACTTTCTTTACAAGACCTTCTAGTCTGGCATACTGCCGGTACTGTTTTGTGTTATAGAGATATGGTGGATGACCTACTATAACTTCCATCGCTTGGACTGCCATGCTAACCGATGTAATTGCTCCATTTAGTTTAGGTCATTTATAGTTGAGCGTCAAAAGCACTAATTAAGAGCAAAGTTTACAACCCAACCAGTCTTATACGACTGTGTCTTAATTTTCTATCAACACCAAGTCTTGTTATCAAACGCCAAGTGCACTTTTTGGAACATTGTTTGTAAATGCCAATTTCTCATCCTTCGTGCCAAACAACAGAAGTAACTCCGATCGTTGGTTGGAAATGTAAAAGTGTTAGACCACCCATCACTTGCCCGGATACTAAAATTCATAAAATCGGTAACTGTATCATAGCACGCTCTATCCTCACTACACAAGAGACAATGTAATGAGCGAAAATATGTGTGAGTCTAACGGCAAACACGTTTAAATGTTGGCGCCTGGTTAATTAGGTCTTGATATAAGCACCTGACCCATTAATTACTTATATATGTCAGTATAAACTAAGAATTGTATAGTTTAGAAAAGGCAATTCATCCAGTAGACAGGTTCCATCCCTATTGGGAATTCGTCATGAACTGGCCAAAAATTGCCGCGGACAGGGCTCAAACATGGGCACGTCTGCTTCGGAATCTAATTTGAGCCCTGGCCGCGGCAAATTCTGGTCAGTAACTGACGAGTTCCCAATAAGGACGAAACCGGTCTACTGGATGAATTGTTTTTTCTACACTATAAAATTCTTAGTTTATACTGACATATGAAAGTAATTAATGGGTCAGGTGCTTATATCAAGACCGCAACCTTGAATATAATAATTGTTATCATCGCCCGCGCAACCAATGTTCGTATAATTAGGCCTTATTGGAATTACCTGCAACTAATCAACCGTGCATGAGAACTAGGCCTTCGTTTATTACGTATGCTATTGTATTCTTTTACTAGTATGAGCTGGAGCAAATATTTGTCACTTGATTACATTCTTGGTTATTATCTCATAGTTCAAATGGCTAACTATTCAGAAGGGTACTAGGCATGGACTTAAGTGTTATCCACCTAAGAAAAAGGTAAAAATTTGTTTCTTTGACATTTTTTTGAAAATCGTTGAATGTATTTCTGCATGATAATGCGCCAACGACTATTGATGCTTCAACAATCAGTTGAACATTATTTCAGATTCTCTCTTTTATGCTGATTGTGGCAGTGATTCTGATAAGATAGATACTAAACATGATGTTCGGACCGATGATCATATTTAACATTTTTAAAGAGACAACCCGTATAAGGCGGTCACAAAAAATGGGCAGAATATTTATAGCTCCGAAATGCAGAATTGTACGAAAAAATATTTGGGACATTCTTTGCATTGCAAATCGTGAAATATTGTCAACAGTTATAAAATTTATGCTTTAAATCGTTTATTTAGCCATGACGAAATGATATACTTTTTCGTAAAAAAATACTTGTGGAGATAAGTATTGTTAGCCAAGTAACTAACGCACAACACAACATTTGCCGATAAGAAATTCAAAGCAATTTATCAACCCCACACGTGCACATATGCACACGTTTAAGGAGTTACCACCCACCGAGAAAGCAGAGAAATCACATAATAGTAGCACTGGTATAAAGATGCACGTTCTGTTTTGTAAAAAAATTAAAGACAATGATTGGAAGTTTGAATTATTAATTATAGAAATAGGAAAAAAGGTCAAACTTCAATTCGTAGGGAAAATTTTATAAAAAGTTCAATTACTAGTATTGAAAAAAATAGATTTCTGAAGTCAGAGAAAACATAAATAAAACGATATAAATGTAAATATTTACGTTATTCCATTTATCTAATTAAAAACGAAGAAAATGACAGCCTGAAATAGCGTGAATATAAAATAGCATTTCATTTTAAAATTAAGTTAATAATGTGAGTTAGCTTTAATTATAAATTTTCGTGGCGATTGAAATTTTTCATAGAATTATTGCACAATGCATGAGTCGAGAAACTATTGAATCATAAAATTTAGCAAAGAGAAAAAATAAGCGTCTGAAGCATTTGTTAAAATTCTTTTGCTTATCTCTATGGCTTATAGAAGAGGGCAACTATTTCATAAACGATTTTGTTAAACTCTTAGGTAATAAAAACAAACCAGTAAATTATCGTAAAAATGCATTTATAGATATAAAATTAGTAATCTACAAATTTATTTGTACTTTTAATTGAGAAATAGATCATGTCTAAACATAGACATTTCCTATAAAGCAAGTATGTACAATACAGTTAAAAAAGGACATTTTCGTTTCGCCAAAACTTAACTCGACTGTATTAACTGGTATTGCATACAGTCAATTTTTAAAGCAAGCGCGATAAATTTGGTTTAAGCACACATAAAACAATAGGAAGCGGAAAACGTTCATAATGCTTTCAATTACGTGACTATATAAATTACCGGATATAACAATCGAGATAAATTCTGGCGAAAGGAAGATGGCCTTAAATTAATTGTGCCGTAACACCTGATTTATTATAAATGCAAAAATCCACATATTATTTATGTGTAGATGCATAATAATGGCTGAACTAAAGGTATACGTGCAAATAAATTTATATATATATATATATATATATATATATATATATATATAAATGTAAAGTGTGGTCAGTATATCTCAAAAATGCCTAAGATAGCAAATAAACTCTAAGAAGCCAAAATTGCCGCATCCGAGCTCGAACCGGAGGGAATTTACTTCAGAGTCTAGCAACGCATCTACAACACCATTCAAGCTACTCACTGTGTGCAATTTTCAGATACATACCAACTTATATTCTTTGCTCGGTGTTTCTCAGGGATCCCTTCGGTATCGCATTCGTTCTGAAGATCAAATTAGCTGCTTCGATCTGTCAACAGAGAATATATATATATATATATATATATAGTATCCTGTTTTGCACCATATTCGATCTAGAAATCTCACATAGGCATCTCCAATTTATCACTTAAATACAGACATAATGCCACCACATTATGAGATATTGAAGTAAATTTCGCAGACAGGTGAATATACATTTTCCTCGTCATCTATAAACTGTCAATTGCACAAGGAGGAAAATTCAATCTATGCACTGGAGAATGATTTCTTCTTATCTATTGAATGTTTACGCAGTGCGATGATGAATCTCCGCGATTTGCATTCGCGGTTTGTCGCTTGTTACAACCATTTTCGGAAAGATCAGACTGATCCTCATTTCCAAGTACGCATCGATTTTGACTTCTGTTTGAATGGGCGCGGATTCGTCCCTTTCCTCCGACGGCTTCAACATCGTTCATACAAACCACTGTGTGATGATGATATGGGACACGTCATATCGAAACGTCGCCAATCAACGTAAATTAGATCCTAGCTCATTTCCAGTGGTTAGAATATACGATGTTGAAGCCTTCGGAGGAAACGGACGCAACACTCAAATAGTTTCATGAATTCATTGAGCAAGAAACAAACCAATGAATATTTGGTTAATTCTTACAGTAGATCACCTAAGACAGGGGACTTACGCATTTAATGACCCTGAAACGAACAGTAGTAGATTAAATTTATGCCCATTGTAGCCATGAACATTACTGATGAATCGCAATCATATCAAGGAAAACATAGCGTAGTAGGTGGGCATAATTTTATATATTATAAAATTTTTGATACTAACGTCAATATGATTATGCACATTCTTAAGCTATGCGATATTCAAATAAATGAACTTGTGCAAAAAATATTAAGGATTAATGGAAAGGCACATGTATACATCACACAAAGGTGCTACATAGGAATAAGAACGGTGGCGAATGGCAAAGTCGATGTATGGATATCTAGGTAATTAGAAAGTTAGATCGGTAGATAGACAGACAGATAGCAGATAGATCCTTATATGGATAAGTAAATGGCAATATAGATAAACTAATAGATAGATATATTAGAACTTCATTCATTAATCACTAGGTTAATATTTCGCAAATATAAAAATAACATTAAAAAGGCCGGTCGACGAAATTAGGAATAGATTACTTTAAGGAAGTATACTTAGAAAGGTGGATAGCATATATATAATCTAGCGGAAAAATATCGATGTATATTAACATGGTAAAATAGTTAACGGTGCTCATTCAGAGGTCAGAAAACTGAAAATAAAGATCGCATGTAATTGATAGATTTCAGTGGGAGTTATTGATTTTGTGGGAGCAAGGAGCACGTATCGTGTCCAAGACAATCAGAGAAGTCGATCTAAATTATATCCATGACATATAAAAAATAACTTCTTTAGTGATTGTGATAAACTTATTTCGATTCAAACGAAATCTTTTGAAGGCTAATTAATAGATTCTTCAGCTAACAAACTATAAGATGTAAGGCTAGATTGAAGTCCTCAATGATTAAGCTAGTAGTGACAACAATACCTTGTTTAATTGTTACTTGTATGTACATATCGAAAGCTTCAAAAGGTTAATGGTTGTGACTGAGAAGAAATTATGCAGCCGATATTTCCAGTCAAGTATAATGTATTCAAGAATTCTAGAGGTGATAATTTAATATCTAATTCTGCTTTCCTTACATATGAAATGCGGTTTCATCCTCGCTTGTCAGATTTTCTTCGTGCTCTGATGATGATAATGGAAGGTCGAAACGAGTCAGTACGTGTGACTGCTAGAAATTTTGCTATGCTAAACGATTGGTTAGATTCTATGTAATTGGGTTTTACTTCAAGCTCGCAAACTTGATTTAAAAAGGTTGGGTGTAGTGTGATCTATTCGACAAAACTACTGTTTGTAGCTTGTTTCATAAAAACGTATTTATTTTGGTTTTTAACTATTAGGATTCTTTCTTGTCTAACAACCATTTAATACTTTTGCTAACATCTTCTTTGAGCTGTGATTTAATACCCTCCTAGTTTCTTCATTTAAAGTCTTATAATTTTGCGAGTATTTTATCAGTTACCGCATTTGTTTTCGCAATTTATTAACGGTCCAATAAAATATATTATAAATACGAAATCATAGATTAGCGGATGGTTATAAAAATCGATTACTGACTTACTAAATAACTTAGAAGATTAATGCGAAACTGCAGAAAAAATGATCGTGACTGCATTGAAATTTAGTGATTAACATTCCAAACAAATAAAGTTCATGAGAAACCACTACGTGAGAGTGGCGAATTTAGCTGTTTTGAGCCATTCTCTACACTCATATTAACGTGGCCATGTTCCCTACTAAAACAAAAATTTTTTATATGCCTAGCGGCTTGATCCGTGTTATTTTATCCGCCATTGTGCTCCGATGATGACCAAGGAGTGTTAAAGCGCTTCATGATTTGAAACCCACCGTAATTTTACTATGCTCTACGAATGGATGAAAACACGATTAATCATTACTTTGAACCTAGAGTCTTGATTAAATAAAATTGTATTATGTAATCTTATATCAAGGAAAAACGCATCTCTGATCGTTTTCACTATATTACATTTTGTGGATTGGAAAGCCGCTTGGCCAACTGTGCTTAGTTATGGTTTTAGTATCATAATTTTATGGGCTAACCTGGAATAAGAAAACATTAATTAATTTGTTTAAACCGACAGTGGATGCAATCACCTTGCGTCGCACCACAAGGAAAAGGTAATTAATCTATTCCCTGTCGTGCAAATTTCTTTTAAATAGACAAAATACGGTCTAGATAAATAGTGCAGAGATAATATGTATTAGTTCAAGAGATTCAAATAGATAAACTCATATATAATCCCAATTTCGCAGGGGAATTTGAAATCCCCATAGTACGGTCAGTGCACGAACAAATGGTTTTATTTGAAAAATTCTGGTCAGCGGTTATTAATTGGAGTAGCCTCGGAATAGCGTATAAATTTGTCCGCGCACTGACGTTATCATGGGGCTTACCATGACCCATACGACATTGTGTTCAGTAATGTTCTTCTATTTGAATTTTCCACATAAATATTAAATTTTTTTGTGTAATGCTTGTGAAGACCGTTTTCTCCTATTTAAACAAAATTAATAAATAATGCACACACTCACGGATACGGCGACATTTTTTCCTAGCATACGTGTGTTTAATTCCACACACAGTGAAAACTTTTAATTGCACATTATAATGTAGTATAGGAAATGAGTTTATAATGATAATTTTATCGACAGAAATACTTGCAACAAAATTGTAGTCCTATAAGCAAAGCCGATGAAGCTGGTCATATGTTCACAAGCCACAAATATTCTGAATTACACATAATTATAAATATATGTGTGTTCTAATATATACTAGCATATATGTGTTGGCATTAGAAAAACATTAAATAATTTGGGCGAAATCATAGTCTAGTTAGGAAGAAAAATAAATTTATACGAATATATATATATATATATATATATATATATATATATATGTATACATTTCCATTCCTAAAATACGAGTTTGTATATATATATATATATATATATATATATATTCATACTTATACTAATATAATAGGGTTTATTGCCGTTCTAAGCTAGACTATGGCTTCGTCCGAATCATGCACGGTTTTTGCGATTAATTTGTATCATAATGATCTGATATATATATATATATATATATATATATATATATATATATATATATATGCCGACGTCCCACCGTTTATCAGACAAATGCCGCCGTAGCAAAACTTGCGGTGTTCATTTGTACTTTAAATAAATGGCCCGACGATAAAATGTAAATAAATGTGTCGTGATTATGGCTGTGGCCATTATAATCAATCTTTTAATGCATATTTTCGGTTCATTTTTTGGTTTTACCGACAAAAGATGTAAAAATAAGAATATATATTTAAATTAGAATTGAATTTGCAAAATCCTTGAGACTGAGTCATTTTAATATTTTAGGCATTGAATGGAAAACATAATTTCGTGACTCTATACCATTATGATTTTCTACACAATGTCTATTTCCGAAACGATTATTTTAATTTTGGCATAAATATTAATGCATAAATCGAATTATGCGATCTGAATCTTGAGATCCTGGAAAATAGGAAAATATTTATTTTTGATTAACGTTTTCGTATCAAAGTAGCTTGTTCTATTGATCATTAAAGATGCGAAAACATTTACATAATAGCGGAAAAGTTGGTTATTAGAAGCACAAGTGCAGACAATTAGTCCTTGCAACGTTTCATTTCCAGTTTTGTTCTATAATGACAGATTAGGGGTGTTTAGTCGGAAATTTCGGTCTAAAGAGATTCCATATAAGCTCTATATAAAATGGAAGACTAACGACGGAACACTAGCTAGTATGTTACTCAAAATTTGTGTAAAGTGCGACAGGGTGACTAAGTGATTAGAGCAAAACATTCCAAAGTAGGCGCACTCTGGTTTGAGCTCTGTCCGCGACAAATCCTCGATATTACGTGAGGTGATCCCAACAAGGAGGAACCTGGTCTACTAGATGAATTGCCGTTTCAACATTATACAATACTTTTTTAAACTGACAAATGTATGCATATAATGGGATTGATGTTTATATATTGAGATCAAAACCTCGATTAAGTTAATTTTAGCGTTATGTTGAATACATAAGAAATAGTAATTTTTTATGTTTCCATGATTTATTTAACTGGTTAAAGGTGAATTCCACACAAAGTCTTATATGAAAATAAACGGAATCCATTATATATACTTTGTTACAGGGATTAATAGTTATGCTGTTGGCAAATACTTGAAGATTCCGCAATAATGACATTATCGGTCTCCTATTTGAATGGCATTTGCCGCATTATACAATATTTTATTTATACTAACATCGTATATCTAATAAACTTGTGCCATGATAATTTATTAGAATATAACTCCTCTGATTAGCATAGTATATGAAATTTAAGAACAAAATCGTAAGTGCCAATATTAACTCTTGGCCGAAAGCGATTCCAAATATGCTTCGCCAGAAGTGAAGATCGCTCAAAAGACGAGTTTATATATAATTGAAAACTGTTTTAATGCGCGGCTTGGGTGGTGTTATGGATAAGCTTCAAGACTTTGAAAAGGATGTGTTCAGTTTCGAGCCCGGACTACGGCAACTATGATAATGACATGATCATATTTTAACATACATGAAACCGGACTACCTGCTAAATTGCATTTGCTATCGTATTCAATGTTTTGTTTATTCTGATGACCTGTATCTATGTGTATATGCATTTGGTCCTAGTCTCATGCACAAAGATGAAATTTTTTTCTAAATTGAAGTAACACTTCGTCCTCATTTTCTTCTTAACTATCAATATATGAACTGATTTTTATAATTTCGAATAGAAAAGCAAACTGACAGACAGAAAGTGTAAAATAGTAAAACGTCTAAACATTTACATTCATCATGTAGAATTCTGGTTTTGTGCAAATACGTGCTTTTTTATTTGTATAAATAGTGTTGCCTTTTTAAAAGCAATAGTGCTTTATAAATTGGTAGCGCATTTCTGTCATTACATTTAGTATTGATCTTAAAAGAAATAGCTGGCATGCATAGACGCGAGGTATTAACAACAAGCTGCACATCTGTGGACATGTATTCGTTATTTGACTTGACAAGGTTATTCAAATTTCATTATTGCCATTCTAATCGTTAGGCATTTGGTCGTTGGTCCTACATAGGTTTATAAAGGCGAAACTTACGTGTACATATTAATAACTAGAATTTTATGTCGACATCAATGGCTGTTTTTTCTTTTATTGCTGATGAAGGCGGATACGCAATCCTATGTAGCACGCACGTTTTAGCTGCTTTAGATTTGCACGTCAAGGCCATTGAACAAATATTATTTGGTATTTCGGTAACAGCGTACTATTGAAAGCGAATATTCAGATAGATTTTCTTATTTTCTGGTCGTGCACTCATTTCAATTTGAAGTGGCATCATTAAGGGGTGTGTTTAATTAACTTGTCTCCCACCCTAAAATGCGAGAAAACCCTCAATTAAATCAGTTCACATTGTGGATAGAGAAAAAAGTAGACTTAGGCATGTAAAGGAGATATAAATATGCATCCACTGTAATTCCAATTAATTAGTTATGAACAGTGCTTATAGACACCCGCACGTACGCGAAGAACACCTATTTTTAAAACACCAGTTAGCTATGATTAGACCACCCAGTTATAAATACAAATGGAAGAGTAAAATGCTTTAATAGTTTCTACTTAAGACATTTGATGAGTTGGGGACCAATGAAA
>JAQBSW010000330.1:160000-220320 GCA_029291075.1 Eudiplozoon nipponicum
AGGAGCTCATATAGCATCCCTTTAGATCCAAAGTTCCAAATAACCATCCACAGTCTGTTATTATTGAACAGACACAATGACACATGGGAAAGTGGTATTGAAATGAACATTTATATAATTAAACGAACATTGGTTGCACGATCGGTAATAACAATTACTATAATCAAGGTTGCGATCTTGATGTAAACACCTGACCCATTAAGTACGTACATTTGTCAGTATAAACTAAGAATTGTATAGTGTAGAAAGTCAATTCATCCAGTAGACCGGTTTTGTCATTATTAGGGACTCATCACATAATGGTCACAATTTACTGCGGACAAAGCTCGAACCTGGGCACGTCTGCTTCGAAATCTGGTGCTCTAAACACTGAGCCAATAAATAATTACTGCATAATTTTTTCAGTTATAAACTAACTAATGTTACTCTGTTAGCCTTTTCTCATTTAGGTGGAGCTCATAGTGTGCGGCAGGATGGTTCAGAGGTTAGAGCACCAGATTCCGAAGCAGACGTGCCCAGGTACAAGCCCTCTCCGTAGTAAATTCTTCCCAGTACGTATTGAGTTCCAAATAAGGACGAAACCGGTCTACTGGATGAATTGCCTTTTCTACACTATATAATTGTTAGTTTATACTGACAAATGTATGTATTTAACCAGTCAGGTGTTTACTTCAACTTTGATTATAGTAATTGTTATCAACGCCCGCACACCCAATATTCGTTTAGTTATACAAATGTTCATTTCAATACCACTTCCCCATGTAGTGCGGTGTCTATTCAGTAATGACAGATTGGGGTGGTTAGTTGGAACTTTGTGTCTAAATGGATGTCATATGGGCCCACCAAAATGAACAAAGACTAACTGCGTTACATTGGTTAGTATATAACTGAAAATTGTGTTTGGTGTGCGTCAGGGTGGCTAATTGCATAGAACACCAGATTCCGAAGCTGCTTTGCCCATGTTCGAGCCCTGTCCGAGGCAAATTCTGATCAGTATGTGATGAGTTCCCAATAAGGACGCAACAGGTATATTGGAGGAATTTCCTTTTCTATACTATACAATTCTTATTTTATACTGACAAATAAATGTACTTAATGAGACAGATGTTTATATCAAGAAATCTAGTATGATATTATGGATAAAGATGAAAAATTATTTTTTGTTAACTTTAAAAAAAATCTGGTATACAATTCCAACCACTAAGAACAGCTCTGATAGAACCAATATATAAGCTATAATTATTTTCTTCTCATACCAGGGACTGTTGTATGTATTAAGTATCTAATTTATTTAATGATACGGCTGGCAATGATCTGCTAATCCATAGGCGAATCGTTTCGAAGTCTACGGTCAAAATCAAATTTGGAGATAGATAATCGACACCACTATTTATTCACCTGTGTTTAAAGATCATTAAAAAATAAATTTACGGGTAGTCGTCTATTTTTTGTACTCTTTAATTTTCTCCAAATCAAGTAAAAAAAATATTTCTTCTTCAACACTGGATATAAATTAGAGCAAACATCTAAAAATATATTATAACTGAATTGTGGTGGTTAATAGCAAATTTATAATAAGTAGTTAGTTAATGCCACGGACGCACGCCTCACTATATAGTAGAACATTGCTTTGTTTGTATAAGATCATTGGTTTCACGAGCGGTGATAACACTTATAAAATCAGGGATGCGTTATAAACACTAATTTCTTTATATATATATATATATATATATATATATATATAAACTTATCAGTACAAACTGATTATTGTATAATATATAAAAGGTAATTCATTAGTAGGCCCGTTTCTTTTTTATTGAGAACTCTTAAAGTATGGTATAGTATTTGGTCGCGGACAGATTTCAAACCTGGCCAAATCTTCTTCAGAGTCTGTGACTTTAACCACTGAGCCACCCTGCCTAGATTCAAATAGTTGCTTTGTTTTGTATGCTCTAATCAACAGGCTGCGGAAGAAAACTCCGCTTTAACTAATACAGAAGTTTTTTGGCATGCAGATGCAACAGAGCATACATTTTTTTAAATGTACTTAATTTTGGGTAAGTAACATATATGTAATATTCTATTAAGCGCTGTAGACGAACTCGTAAGTTTTTCACAGCCGTAATTTAGTGCCCTGTGTTCTTTTCTGACACTGTCAATGTACTTCTGGCTAGCGTCTCAAATAGCCTGTGACAAATAAAACCGTGGTCCTGACCTGAAAGTGGCGTGAGTGCTTGCACTAACAGGTGACAATTCAAGAGTGCATACTGGCGTCGATAAAATACAGTTACGCTGAGTAGCTAGTGCTCGTCATCCTTGGTCGGTAAACCATCCAAGAGACGGAAAACTGGAATTAAACCAATTAGCAGGTGCTACATGAAATCATTGATTAGTAAGCTAACAATGATCGGGATGACTATGAATCTGAATAATCACTCTCCTTTGTTACTAGGTGACCTTATATTCTGTTATAACTCATGCAAAAATATGGCAAACAGAAATAATAATGATTACATGCAACATCGTCCAACGCGTAGGATAAAAATGGTCGTCCAACATACTAAATTTGTGAATGGGCCTGCGATTGAGGCCCTTAGGATCGTAGGCTATTTATACTGATCTGTGGAAGTGCCAATATCGTCGATTAAATGTCGCAGAGTAAATTGTGATATTGCAAGCTATTGAATATTTTGCGGCTGCTAAACGGCCCAAATGCGGTATCCCCATTGCTCGTTTTCCGCAGAAATGAATGGTTTTGAGCAATCTACAATGCGTCTCATTCGGAACTAGCTTACAGGATAAGGTGAAACTTATGCAACCTCAATGCAAGAATGATCAAACCAGGTTAATTCACGTTTTTGCTTCTTTTCAGTGTTGCAGCGTTTACTCATCTTGACGAGAGAGTTGGAAGTTCACGTTTGGCACATGTTAAGTTCCGAGTAGGCAAACTAGTTCTCCGAGATTAAATGCTGTTTGTTTGGGAGAACCAATATATATGCAAGTATGTATTAGGTGTTACGAACCTAGTAACAAATTAGTTCAGTTGTGACCAGAAGGATAAACCAAAGACAGCATGAACGGAAAGTATAATCTCATGCACATTCGTTTCGTGCTTACTAGCGACTCATCAGTAGGAGCCGATATTATAGTATGAGTTAGCGTTGAAGTCGCATTGTCGTAGACTAGATGATGTTAGCTTCACTATTGCAGGTTTACACATTCGTCTAGGAGATTGTACCGTCCTATTATTCCACATTCTTCAACCAAATATATAGTGGTTCAAGGGCGTAATACCGGCTCCTACTGATGAGTCGCCAGTAAGCACGAAACGAATGTGCATGAGATTATACTTTCCGTTCATGCTGTCTTTGGTTTATCCTTCTTGTCACAACTGAATTAATTTGTTACGAAGTTCTCTGAGATGTCATTGTGTACATGCCAACTCTAAGCCATTCTACTAATAAACAGAAGGATTTCTTCGAAAAACTATCATATTTGGTCTCTGACCTGGATAGGCGTTCCGAAATCTTAATAGTTGCCGTTGATTTCACCGCAAATCTAGTAATATTCTGAGTTGGAAAATGTGCTGTAGGAAGATAGACGACGGCTGAAACTAGCTGCGATAACGACATCAGGCTCTCTTATCATGTACTTGGCCATTACCTGGTTGTGGTGAATTAATTTTTATAGCACTACAAGCACCATCTTGTAACAAGGCGCAGCTATGTAACTAATGAAATGAGGTAGTGATGTGTTAATTTATTAAATTTGATCACATTTTAGTAATCAGACGTTGGTTGCGTTCTGTTCAAGACGCGAGAGCGTAACACTATTTTTGTACAAGCTGCATTACTAGGACCAATCACAGTATTCGGGGTACAAAAACTAATTTGAAATTTCGTCCTGTACGGAAGTCCAAATTGGCCCGAATACCCATTCAAATTAGCGTAATACAATTGTTCAGGGTTCTTTCAGGAGCACTTATGCTTCTGCTAGACCACTTGAGGATACATCACATGAAGTAGGAAATATCATTTTGTGTGTGATTATGTAAAATTTTAAGCAAGCTTGTGCCTGTGAACTCGTTTTCTATCTCTACCAATAATAAGGCTCCTAAAATGCGACATCTACTGCAAAACAATGAGGAGATTGCACCATTATTCGTAAACTTCACATGGAGTTAAATATGCCATGCTGACATTGGCCCCTCAGAATTCCACCGTGTGAGAGATCAAGTTCTCCATTTAATATATTGTATTGTATTGCAAATCTAGTAAACCGTTAGTTCCAATAAAAGAAGGATATTTCAAAAACCGCAATATCATATTCACATGCGTTTCATGCTTGATCTCGACTCATCAGTAGAAGCCCACATTACGTAACAAATCCATTTTATCTTATGCCAGGAAATGTGGGACAATTGGACGCTGCAACAAAGCAAGCACACATTTCTTAAAAATTGATTTATTGAATAAATTAGATTTATTAATGACATATCTTGGAAAGATGCCAATAGTCAACAACATATTTTGAAGAAACCAGACAAAAAGAATTCAGCCTGTGCTGGGTCAAAACACGGATCAGGTAACAAATTAGTTCAATTATGACCAGAAGGATAAACCAAAGACAGCATGAATGGGTACTGACACAATAATATAGTGTGTATCCTTTATAGATCTGGTATATATATATATATATATATATATATATATATATATATATATATTATAGGTGAGTCAGCGTTGAGGTCGCGTTGTCGAGGACTTTATATGAAGTTAACTTTACTACTGCAGGTTAACACATTCGTATAGGAGATTGTAGCTTCCTATTTTCCCACATTCATCACCCAAATATATAGTGGTTAAAGGGCGTAATACCGGCTCCTACTGATCAGTCGCCAGTAAGCACGAAACGAATGTGCATGAGATTACTAATTTCCGATCATGCTCTCTTTGGTTTATCCTTCTGGTCATAATTTGACTAATTTGTTACTAGATTCACATCACCTAATACATACTTGCATATATATATATATATATATATATATATATATATATATATATATATATATATAATATTAGTTCTCCGCAACAAACAGTATTTAACAGATCAGGTTCATAATTTTACCTATTATAATCTACCGGATAATGTGCAAAAGCTTGTATCCCTTTATAATCCATTATCATAGCATCATAGCAAAATTTGTGATCGTGATAAAACTAGAATGAGTAGAAACACAAATTTAGACAAGTTGAGTCGGGACTCGCGCACATCGCATTTAAAACTCGACTATAAGGATTACGTGAGCAACTTTCTGGAATGATCAGAAACACCCAAGAAGCCACCTTATCCTTTGGCATCGTTTAATCACGTTTTAAAAACTTTAATGACTTTCAGCTCGCTGGAATTCATGGCTTTTAAAAACGAGGCTTAAATTGTTGACTAATACACGTCCCAATTGATAGTATGATTTGAACGGTAAGATTGTCTGGGTTATGAGTCTTACAGGCAATGACTTCAACTTACCTGGTATGTAAAATACAAACAGACTGGTCTATCAATCAGCTGCTCATAGTGTGGTCAAATTTGCATTATTCAAAAGACGCAAATACCTCAATACAGGCTAACAAACTCTAAAAGTGCATAAATAACCGATTGCATTGGCACTAACAAACAATATCAATAAAAAATGTGCAAATATATCAAAATATCAAGGCCACGGTCTTATAAAGTGACAGGTTGAGATATCAAAAATTGTAAAATTAGTTAACCTACAAAAAATACCTACTTCATCTACATGATTAGATCGATGACTTATATATGCAAAGTTTTTATATTAAATAGCTCACAGCTGCGTTGAAATATTCTTATATAAATACGTTGACGTGTTCGTTGGTATGAAATATTTATGCTCTGTTTTCTGGAAAAAGTACCATTTAAAAAAAATCCCATCAATTAGATGACATATGTTGCGTTATCAAATTGGTGTATCGATAAATGATGCACGGAAGAAATTAAACTAGATAGAATAGAAATTTTATGTCCATCCTTGTTCATCCAAAGGCTTATAAAGTTAATTTTAACAGACGCTTTGAAGAACGAAGAAAAATAGCGCTAGATCACGTGCAAAAATATAATATAATAAAATAAAATATACTTCAAGCTCTAAACTTGATTTAAAGAATTGATATTGAAGTGTTTTTTCTTCCTAATTAGAAATAAACTGTGTCGCATATATATATATATATATATATATATATATATATATATATATATATATATATATATATATATATATATATTATATATATGAAACAATAAACATCGTAGTACTACTCACATTGTACAGTTTAAGAAAGGGAGTAATGGGAAATCGTTAGGAAAATGCTCTGAATAATTATACGATCGTCGATAAATTTATTGGGAATAAATGAAAAATAAATGCAATGGATTAGAGCGAGCAAGAGCGAGAATGAGAAAATGAAAGCAATTCAACAGCAATCTTTAGTGTATCCTGTTTTCTACAGATAAATTGATTTTTCCAGTAATTATATATCATAGATATTTACTAAGCCGGAAATTAAGCATGTTATTGAAGTATTGGGATTTGCATTACAGTAATTAATTATTCCGGTCCGCCAACTGGATTAAAATAATTGCAATCACCAACCGTGCAATCAATGATGATTTTAGCTAATAATTTACACTTCCGAAAATTCCAGTGCATATGAGAATATCAAGATATATTACCTCATGTCTGATTTTCAAGAAATATATTACTTTAGGATTCATCACGGTTAGTGATTTATTCGTCGCATCGTGATGTCATCCAAAAGCACACTAAACACGTCAGTACGCAAAATTAACAGTAGCTTCACTGTGTTTTACGAGATAAAATTGGTGCGTTCATTTCATATTCACAAACACATATTTAATAACTGTTAGAATGTCCTAGGTATGGGCATTACTGCATACGAATTATAGTTCCAAACGACCGTACATGGGGTCTTAGGGAATAAGGTAACTGTATAATTTAAATCTAGTCTGTGTGCTTAAGATAAAAATCAATCCCATTGTATCTAACCATTCGAGCAAAATATCACAAATGATGCCTGTCACAAGTACTGATGCATTTCGATATTCTACAATCATCATCAAAGTATTTAGAGCACCAGATACCGAAGCAGACGTGCCAAGGTTCGAGCCCTGTCTGCGGCAAATTCTGGCAAGTACGTGATGAGTTCCCAATAAGGACGAAACCGGCCTACCGGTTGAATTGCCTTTTATAAACTATAAAATTCTTAGTTTATACTGACAAATTTATGTACTTAATGGATCAGGTTTTTATATCAAGATCGCAACCTTGATTATTGTAGTCAACAAAGTACGACAACAAAATGACAAGCGAGGATCAAACCGCAGTGCTTATATAATGAAAGCAAAGTTAAATATGCGACTCTCACCTAAAGAAGTCCCGCATAGTGATAAGAATTTTTTTTTAAATTCAAGTTTGCGAGCTTGATATGGCTAACAATCCCATTTTATCTAAGCGATCGCATAGCATAGCACAACTTCTATGTGTCACACGAACTGACACGGTTCTAGCATTTCTAGTCATCATAAGAGCACAACGGCGAATAGACTAACTTATTTTTGCATATTAAGCATTGAATTGTCCTGCCCGCCGTCTTTCCCATTGATTTATAAATTTTGTTACATAAATCTAGATAAGTCTTCAAAAAAACTCCAATATAGTGAAATATAAATATATATTCTGAATTAAATTGGGCTGTTTTCTTGTGATTTTTACGGATGTGTTATGCATCGAAATAAAATACCCGATGTTATCTACACTACCACCAGTACTAATTATTGGGATACTAAAACACTGTATAAGCCTTGTTAGTATGCACCTGAAAATATTGATCGAAAATATGCAGCCAAAATTATAGAAAGTATATTTCAATTTTTTGTTGGTGCTTTTTTAACTAAAACACACGTGTGGATAAAAATAACGAACCTGTGAAAAATCACGCATTTTAGGAATAGCGAGCAAATGCTATTCAGTCGTTTTTGTCGGACTAATAACAGTTAATCGAATTTTTTCTATTCATGCGGTTTGCATGATTTTCGCAAATTGCTGAATTAGTCACTCTTGGTGAAAACACATCAGCATTGATTTTAGGCAAACACTGGAGCAATTAAATCAATTTATTTATCGTTCCAAATTCACGCTGTTAAACGGAATAATTTGTTTTCCTCCTACTTCACCTAATGACCTATGCATTTATCTCAGCTAGAAGCCTTCTACAAGGTTACAGCGTTTTGAGCCCGATTTATTTATACTTAATGAAAAATTGAACTACCAATATTGGCTTGCCATAATGCGTTACGGCAATGTGACTGGTAATAAATTTCTGTGAGTGCAATTTCGACGAAAGAGTAGTGAAGAGAATAACATTGCAGTGTTAAGTTTTGATTTGGATCCGCCTTTTTTCCAAAACGTCAACACAATCTTTTCAAGATTCAGTAATGCATACTTGGTGACAGGTCAGCTCTTACAGGACCGCGAGGGCATTTCAAAGCCCACAAAAATGAAAGTGTAATCTCATGTTCGCACGCCTGTCGTACCTTCTCGTGACTCGAAAGTGAGCGTTAGCACCGCGCCCCTCACCCAATAAATATAATTTCATTCAATGTGAAACAATCAAATGATGACATCATGATCATACAAACATTAAAACAATTCACTTTCGATTAATTAATTTCGGGGAAATAATTTGTTAGTAGTAACGCCACGTCTAGTACATAAATACGCTTTTAACTGTCTTAGATGCATGGTTCCAGATCCGATCACTTAATTCCGCGAAGCTGATGACTGTGAAAGACATTAAACATGAGCTTATACTTATACAAGACTGCAAAAATATTAAAATGTAACTAAATCAAATATAAAATCCACTGAGATGGGATCCACAGCGTAAGACACTAAACCAAAATATTTGTGTGACAGTTCTCTTCAGCTTTACGGCTTATTGCACTATTCTAATTTTGATTTTGCGCTGTAAAGTTTTCGCATATCTGGAAGAGTCTGACTCATACAATCTTAATCTGCGCTAGGCAATGACGTCATGATATTACTCAACAGATTACTCTGTATAACAAAAGTAAAATAAGTTAATCGCAACGAAGTCTCAACATTTTCTGCAAGTGTAATTCTGTTTGCGATGACGGTGAAGATGGTGATGGTAATGCTGCTGACGCTGATGATGACGGTAATGATGATGATAATGATAATTGTGACGGTGATATTGATTACGATGGTAATGACATTGATGATGGTGTTGATAATTCGGATGATTGTGATGATGACGATGATGATTATGAGGACTATGATGGTAGCGGCGGTGATGATGATGTTGAAGATGATGGCGGTTTAATTAATGATGATGTTGACGTTGATGATAATGATGATTATTAATATTATTATTATAAATTTAATAATGATGATTTTGATGAAGGTGATGAGGATGATTATGATGATAATTGTGATCTTTGAAATGATTGCCTTGTGATAATTCAGGCATTATACTTCGACTTGAGCTACTTTCAACATACTGGAGACTTTCATCCCTGTACCTGCTAAACATTTATGATAGTAATATAAATTAAAATAACACAACGCATCCAATAGAATTGGAAGTCTGTTAATAAGATTACTTGTTTTCGAAAAATAACCTATTTTTAAACATTCTGCTATTTCTTTTTTAAGAATTCGATTCAAATAGCCGCATTTCATTTAAGTTGCTTGTTTGGACTTTAAATGTACTGGCGGAATAATCAAGTTGTTTGCACACAAATTTCGGCTTCTCCACCATGTTCAACATTAAGAAATTCCTATGTTCACCCCGATTTACAATGATACAGGCTAAAATCCATTTGCATTATGGTGCATGGATTTATATATATATATATATATATATATATATATCATATATATATATATATATATATATATATATATCACGAATTATATACCATGCGCGGCTCCCATAGTGAAAATATTAGGTTTATTACTCTGAACCGAGTTCAAACCAAGGATATTTTATTAATAAAAAGCATTTTTTAAATCTATCGATACCAGTGAACTAATAGTCATCAATCCAGTAAACAGCATATCCTTTCTAGCCATGGGTATATTTTTTATTTACATACGAGAATTTGAAGTATTCAGATTACTCAACTAATGCATATTTGTAAGTTGATATAGAATACATGATGCATGACTACACTATAAGATCGTTAACTACACTATTCAACTGAATTCAAATGCCACAAAGATATATTTGCAATTACTAAGTCAAGGTTGCATTATTGATGTAAACCCAAATCCCTTTAGATACACACATTTATAAGTATAAATTTATCATTGTAGGATGTAGAAAAATTAATTCATCCAGTAGACAGGTTTCGTCCGTATTGGGAACGCAGCACGTACTGTTCAGAAATTTCTGCGGGCAGGCCGCGATTCTGGACACGTCTACTCCGGAATCTGTTATTCTAACCACTGAGCAAGCCTGACGCCAGGGTGAAAAATGCATGTACATAATTGTTTTCATCATGATCGCAGCTTTGATTTAAGAACTGTTATTACCGCCCACTCAACCAATATTCGTTTAGTTATAATTTTTTATTATGTTGGAATTAATTAAGCACAGCATAATGCTACAAAAGCGAGCTTTCTACTAGGCCGTGTTTTCATCGTTATTTGGCAGCATCTCGGTAGTGGCAGGGACTGTTGTAGGCAAGCGTCCTACCCAGGACTTTTTGGATGAGAAGCATAAAATTATTCCACCAGGGCATAAGACCGGCGCATTGCATGCATATCTAATCCTCATACTAACCATGTTTGGCTATATATAAAGTTGAGCTTATGATTAAAAAACGCTTCTTTCATATAAATTTATAATTAATATTTGTAATTCTACTCAGTTCACTGTCGTCATTTGATTATGACCATGAATTGTCAAGATGAGTCAGCCTGTGCGAATGACGACAGCTTCACCATGTTTTACGATTGGTTAAATAAAACGGGATTGCGTTTAGCTATAGTTTGCGAGCTTGATTTAGAGAACTGGTTTTCCGAAAAGCAAACAATGATTGTTTTATTTAGGATATAAATAAATCACACTCATTTATTAAATTAAAGCATTTATATTTCAATATTTTTTAGCATATTGTTAATGGTTTCCTTTGTACTAAACTAAATCTTTACCATTTCAACATCATATAATACATAATTTTTTATTCATAGAAAACATATATGGCATTAAATTTATGATTGAGTATACGACCTGTCTTCCTACAGTTATGATTAGGACTAATTACGGTTTTGCTCTATTTCATTTTCAGGGCAGTTGTTTCGAGGAAAATAAGATATTTAGAACGTAGAATTCTGAATAGAGTTTTTCTGATCCACATAATTGGACTAACTTTTAAATTAGTTGATGAGCAGCTGGAAATAACAAGCGTAAGCACAATTACGACTACAAATTCTGTTTAAACAATTGTCAGCAATTCCTCCTGGACCTGTACAAACTAGTGTTATTAGATACGCCATGCCTAATGCTTATTTACTTACGGTTAGTACTTCGCGACAAAATACAGATTGTTAAATTAGGTAACTCCTGATGACCAAGTAAATGTGATGACTGATGTGAACCGAGGCCAGAGCCTAAGGCCGTTGATAAAAACACTCCGTCAGCAACAGTTGTTGTTTACACAAATACTAACAAATTAAAAATGTGCTTGATTACGCAATATCATATCGTCCTACTCTAAGTGATCATTCTTAGTCTGTTTCGCGCGAATTGACAGCTCCTCCTGAGAAGCCAGTGAGCACGGAACGCAAGCGTCATTGTCCAAGGGCCATCCGTTCATGCCGACTTCGTGCACGCCTCTAAGCAATAAACGGAATTAATTTTTTCTAGGCGTGATATGCCTAATGTGCAAAACTTTCGATTCATTGTAATACAATTTCCTGTGTGGCAAGCTTCCGTAGCGTAGACAGATTTAATACCTGCTAAATTGGCATTTTTGAAGCGCTATGCATTATTAGATTCGGCACCAGACAAAGAAGTAAAATTAACCAAGTAAAGTAATACGGAGCTGAATAGCAAAAGTCAACGTGCCATGCATGTTTGGTTGACAGGTTTCCAGTTTCCAGCTTATCTTTTGTATCTAAACTGTTATCGTTTTTAAATTTAGGCACCTCTGTGAAGTGGAAAGAGAGTAGTTTTAAAATGCGGAGATGAGTATATAATATATATTGTGTGTAATTAGCTGATAGATAATCCAATGTACAAACTGTTTACATTGTACCTTACGATGTTTATATTCGCACTAACTTATGCATGTATCGCAAGTGTATTGGGTGTTTTTCATCTAATAAATTTTATCTAGCTAAAAATTTCGTAAAATTCAAACATTCACCAGACTATTACCTGATCTGCGTTTTGACTAACGCAGCTTACATTGTTCCAGTAAATTTCTTTTTTCATAATATTTCGATCTACATTACCAGACTAGAGGTTAGGTTGTAAAAATCAATTCAGTCATTCGAACTATTGCTTGACAGTTGGATACTGTTTGTGGTAGATAAAAAATATATATGGAATTGTGTATAAGGTGTTGTGCATCTAGTAAAAAATAAGTTCAAATACGACCAGAAGGATAAACCAAAGACAGCATGAACGGAAAGAATAATCTCGTGCACATTCGTTTCGTGCTTACTGGCGACTCATCATTTGGAGCCGGTACAAGGCCGTTTTATCTTTCTGGACATATTTGAGCTATTATGTTACTAAGTGCGCAACACCGATTACACAAATTAACTATTGCCTAGTAAGAATTAATATTCTTGAAGAATTCCTAAAGATCTGTCTATATTCAGCAGAGTTCAGCCTCCTTTTGACAGTTTCTATTTAAATTAATTGACGATTATCAACTACATTGGTATGAGCCTCGATAGTTCGGGCTAATTAGTGCGCTGTCAAACTGTTAGCTAATCGAGTATTGATAGTACAATCCTTCCAAATTTCATCCCTTCATTATTGATTTTTTATATCCATAAATTGAGGGCTCTTAGTGATTTGAGCGATTATTAAGTTAATTTAATCTTAATTAACGTATTTCCCATATATTGCTTAATCATTCGTTTGATAAAGTACTTTTCAGATCATTACTGTTTCATTTCCCATCTTAATTAAGCTGATACATAGATTGGTGCGGGGAACTAATATATATATGCAATTGTGTATAAGTTTTTGCGAACCTAGTAACAAAACAGTTCAAATTGAACCAGAACGATAAAACAAAGACAGTATGTACGAAAGGTATATCTTCATGTGCATATACGTTTCGTGCTTACTGGCCACTCATCAGTAGGAGCCGGTACTACGCTCTATACCCACTATACATGTGATTAAGGAACGCAGAAAAAATTGACGATACAATATTCTAAATAAGATCAGAAGGATAATCCAATGTCAGCATGAACGATAGGTATAATCTTATGTACACATTTGTTTCGTTCTTACTGGCGGTATTGCGCCTTATGCCTATCACATATTTGGTCAAGGAATCTGTGACAATTGGGCGGCAATATATCCTAGACAAATGTGTATATAAGCAGAAAGATTTTAACCTCCTGGTCCTGTTTGATTTTAATTTTTTACTAGGAGCTCAACAACTAATAAAAAATTGCATATATATTTAGTTTCCGTAACAAACAATATCCATTAGAATAACCACAATATTTTCAACTTGCCTTACTATTTGTTTCTTTATATGCTAGTAGCGTTTGATCATCGTTATTGGTCTTGTCGTTTTGTTTATGAGCTATATATTTTTAAAGAAATATTTTTTATAAATGTCGCCAATAAGTACATCACGTCACTTATTGCGAGTAAAACAATTAGTCAGGTGCGTGCAAACCCCCGCATTACTTGAATAATTCTAGAGAGTATTTAGGCTGCTTATCGACTTTTATTGGAAAGTGACCAGTTAGAGAGCATTCAGCGCATCACTGGGAGTGAAAATTTTGTTCACTATGACTTTGATGTGCCATCCGGATTCCTTGTGTACAAACTTGATTATTTATAAGTTCTACGAAACAAGAAATAAAGCAATATCATCATCATACGTATTTGCTTCTATTATGTAATCGATCTATAAAGCAATGCGAATGAATGAAGTATATTTACAGCGCACTCGCGATTTAAATTTTGTTCAATATGTAAGCCAATCAGTCTAATGGATGAATTTCCTGTTTTATATTATACAATACTTAATTTACAGCGGCAAATGTATGTATATAATGAGACTGGTGTTTATGTCAAGATCGCAACTTTTACTTAAATAATCAATCTATCATTCTTTCGTTTTTTCATTTGTAACCAAAATTTCCAGCGGGCATAAAACGTATGGCAAGGAATAAAATTTCAAGTCCTTTAATAAATATACCTATAGAATGATTCCAAAAGCTTAATTTTAATCTCATTTAAATCAAGTTTGCGAACTTGAGTTAAACACCAATTCCATTTTATTCAAACAATTACACAGTATGCTTTAAATCAAGTTTGCGAGCTTGAAGTAAACACCAACCCCATTGTATTTAACCAGTCTACGAACAACATAACAAGCTCGCAAACTTGATTTAAAGCATTGTTACCACCACCCGCGCAATCAATTATTGTTTAATTACACAGCATAGCAATACTATCGTCATTGATTCAAATTAGGAACAGGCGATATAATATTTATTTACAGTCAATATTAAACAATGTAATCCATTGTACTGCAGCAGTGAACAATTAGTTTTTTGTGTTTTGAAATTTTTTGTATTAGTAGAAGTAGTAGTAGTAGAGGTTGCAGTAAAAGTAAAAATAGTAATTATTCTTGTTGACATAATAGTACTTTTTTAATAGGTGGCTTCAATTTCGAACAAAGTCACGTTAATTTATCAATACTATGAAAATAGATTATGCTCAACTAGGTTACATGGTCAGAAAATTACTTGATACTCCATTTAGGGGATCCTTCCTTTGAAGCGATCCTTTCATTGGCTCAAAAATAACAAAGCCGAATCATTTTACAACCGGAAATTAATATATATAATCTAGAGGCTGGTGTCGTGTAGTATTTAGTGCACTTACTTTTAATCAATGTTGCAATTTTATATAAACACCGATTCCATTATATATTATAATTGTCAGTATAATATAAGAATTGTATAGTGCAGAAAATACAATTCATCCAGTAAACAGATTTCGTCCTTTTTCGGATCTAACAAATATGCAATTTTGTTATTGGTAGTGCGTACCTATAAGCAAATTATTTCCAAAAGGTCCACAAGTATATAAAAAAGTCAGTAAGAACGGAAGGTATAAACGCAAGTACATATTCGCTTCGTGCTTACTGGCGACTCATTAGTAGGAACTGGCATTTTGAAACAAAACAAAATATGTAATTTCATTTGTTAAGTATAAAACAATTGGTCTAACACATGTTTTACTTAGTTGGTTGTAAAAGGCAGTTCCAGGTACAAAAATACATGTTTTTTTTCTTTAAATCAAGTTTGCGAGCTTGAAGAAAACTCCAATCCCATTGTACTTATTCAGTCATCAAACACCAGCAAAACTACCTCTGCCCAGCAGCAATCATGAATTGCATGTCCATTTCATATTGCCACAAACTTATGTATTTGTTCAGTCCTACTTCAAGGCAATAATCTTGACTATAGCTTTTATTCTAAAGCTGCAACTAGCCAGTCACAGTTTGTCATAATATGAGGAACACATTGCCACCTGAAGGAGTCATATTGAAACAAAGCAATATTGTGGATTTAATTACAAACACACCGATAAATAAATATATATTATCGGTATTTACTAACAATTGCATTTAATATAAAAAGCAAATCAACTATACCGATTTGTTATTATACGAATTATATATATATATATATATATATATATATATATATATATATATATATATATATATATATATATATATATACCAAGAGCGATGGCAACATCCAAAATTCTATAAATTGCAAATCGAAGTTCACGGCATAACACATTCATTACAAATGAAGCTGTAAAAAATCTTACAAAAGGACCCTGGAAAATAACTTAGCCATTCGATTAAGAAAAAATATACTCCGAACACTAGATCGCGTGTAGTTAAAGTAATACCCTCAAACAAAGCAATATGTAGATTAATTTATTTATGTTAATATGACTTCCCAATAAGGACGAAACCGGTCTATTGGATGAATTGCATTTTTCTACTTGATACGATCATTCGTTTATACATTGGTATGTATACAATAGGACTGGTGCTCCTTGATCTATTTTGTCTGGATATGCAACTAACAACCGGAAATGGATAGCCGGTTTGTCTTGCTTTGTCACCAGAAATTATATTAATCTTAAGTAAATATGTACAAATTAGTGAGTTGTAAGGTTCGTACACATTATGTTATTGACCTAGCCATGATTATTGCCATCCTTCAAGATTTTTCATTAGTATCAGTGAATTAGATCATTATTAATGTTAATAATTCTCTCGTCTTAAAATTGTAAAATTATATTTTATTAAATGAAATTTACCTCGACGGAGAATTAATTGACTACTTTGTGCTTGTTTTGCAAAACAATGATTTTATTTAACACAATTACTAATACTATGTTGTGCGACTCGTTATATACAACGGTATTGGTGTTTATATCAAGCTAACAGACTTGATTTAAATAAAATATGTTAAGATTTTGCGTCCACTGGTCTCATTTAGACACTGCACATTTTGGGATCCAATACCGGACCACTTTATGAACCACCATTAAGTTCGCCAATATTATGTCAAGTGCCAAATTTCGCTTAAATGCCTTAAGTTATACATATTCGACAAATCTCTTCACTATAAACGAATTTTCACTAGATAAGTTTTCGTCATATATATTTGTGTGTATGCACCTGTTCGCTTATCAAAGTAAATTTACGATGATCTCATAATAAACACAAAAAATCACTAAATAAGCATAAGCTATGCATGGATGTGTGCGTTTAGAACTGTGAAGTAATCAGTTCAATATAATTGATTGCAATTTTGCATAGAAATAATTGAAATTAACGTGATTAATGTCAATCTGCCTTTGCGCCCGTCAAACAAATTTATTTACACTATGTTAGATGCGGTATTTACGTACGAACTCTCTGGTGCTGGAGGGGGCAATATAATACGAATAAAACAGGCGAATAAAATTTTAATACTAATTAATCTAGTCATTAAACTAATAATCTTAATTAAATCATTTAGTTAAAATAAATGAGGGACAGAAATAAAATTTGGAAACTTAACTATTTAAAGAAAGATAATAGAAATATTATAAAGGAAAGGTTATATATATATATATATATATATATATATATTTATATATAAACTGCAAATTTTCATTAATAATTTCAGCAGTCTATAAGAGATCTCAATTAAAAAGTAAAGAACGATAGCAAGAAATAAAGAATGAACTTATAAAATAATTCAAAAATTAATTAGTACCATGCTCTTACAATTTTATTACAGCGATTTTCCAATTTTGATTTGTGGAATAATCACACCCTATAATTATTTAGTGCCGCGTTTCATTTCGCGCCTAGTGATTTTTCTACCGCCGCTCCATCCAACATAGTATCTCAATATTTCCTTTCCATAGATTCTCTAATCAATATTGTGGATTTATTACGACCATATATATATAAATATAAATATAAATATATATATATATATATATATATATATATATATATATATATATATATATATATATATAGTTATTTATTTATTTATACATGACTCGACAGCATCTGAGTTCATTGTATGTAACGTCTCTACTGTATTACACGAAAAGTGTGATCTATTAGATCCTCGCAGTTCGATGTTATGTTAATTACGTGATAATTTGCTAAATATACGTGCTTAAAAATACAAATTAAAGAACAAAATTAATAACCATAATAGTAACTTAAATATTGTTTGTATTGATAGTAGCGAATGTCATTTAATTAACATTTGTGGAAGAATTAGCATTAATTTTAGTACTTTCATAGATTCTGATAAAATTACACAGAATAATATCAACTGTGTTAATGATAGCAAAATATTATTAATGATATTAGAATTAATAATGTGAATAGTACTCTCGTTGACTTACATATTTATAATAGTTTTGGTAGTAGAATTTAGAAAAATTTAAATGCAATATCTTTCGGAAAATACGTTTGTTGCGCAAGAATAAGCTAATGACACCATGGTTATTTCTTAGTTTATGATTTTCCACTTATTTTCTGCTTTCTAATGTATAAAATATACATATATCAGCCGAAATCGTAAATATTAACAAACAAGATTTAATTATATATAATTGTAAATACTAAGTTTCGTTAAAAATAAAATTATATATATATATATATATATATATATATATATATATATGCGTGTGCATATTTGTTGTGTATGTGTGTGTGTTGCGTGTGTGCGTTTTTGCTTTATACATTCTGCACATGTAAAAAACAATATTTTTAAGTTTGTAAAAATAATGTATGTATAGATATGAGTGAATGTTAAACTGTCGCGCAGCATAACTACATAACATGCTACATCTCGCACTAGCCAAGTCCGCCTCATACAATTCTGGTGCCAAGTTGTTGACGCGTTGGCAAGTTTCCGCAGACAGTCTCTCAGCAAGTTAAAGGTGGCTTTAAAGCTATGTATGACGTCGGCATTTTGTTCACCAGAAATCACTACCTTTGGAATCGGACTTAAAATGTCAATATGTCTAATTTCCGACCTGTCAAATAAGCATCAATCAAGTTGTTAAAGTATATTCAGTTATCTATCCATTTATCTAGAACAATTTCTAACGTCTTCCTAGTTAAATACTGTTTGTTGCGAAGAACTAATATATATGCAAGTATGTATTAGGTTTTGCGAACCTAGTACCGTCCTATTATTCCAAATTCTTCTACCAAATATATAGTGGTTAAAGGGCGTAATACCGGCTCCTACTGATGAGTCGCCAGTAAGCACGAAACGAATGTGCATGAGATTATACTTTCCGTTCATGCTGCCTTTGGTTTATCCTTCTGGTCACAACAGTCTTCCTAGTTAATTTAAATATGTAAAAATTAGATATATATATATATATATATATATATATCCATAATATTACAATTTTTCTAGCAACATATGCATAGATTGATTTTTTCTATTCCTCGACCTACTTCTTTTAATATATATTTCTATCTAATTATCCTTTAAATTGTCCGCCTTTCTATTTATATATATATATATATATATATACGCCTCTATAGCATTCTATGTTTCCGTTTATCTCATACGTAGTTCGTTGTCTATTTCTTATATTAAAATAAACTATTTTAAAATATACCTGGCATTAAATCTACACCTCATTATATCTATTACCTTTGTATCTATATAAGTAACTATGTATATAATTAGAAAGCCTATACTTACATTGTTATCTTGTAATCTATCTATACGGATTTCAATAATTAAAACTACATATATAAATACGAAATTTATTTATATTAGTTCGAATGCAGTATTCCCACTATCTATCTGATTTTACTTCGTTCTAACTGGTATTGTATTAACAAAACTATTTACTGTCAACAAATTCTGCTTATTGCTTTTGGTTTAATCTTCGCATAGCAAATATAAGGCCGAAAATATATGACTGCAAACCTTTTTTGATGTCATAATACTTACTGGTATTAAAACAACAAAATAATCCAAATTCAAAATAGATTAAATTATGATTTATATCGAATTATGGTTAGAATACCAATAAGGACGAAACCGGTCTACTGGATGAATTGCCTTTTCTACACTATACAATTCTTAGTTTATAATGACATATGTAAGTAATTAATGGGTCAGGTGTTTATATCAAGACCGCAACCTTGATTATAATAATTGTTATCACCACCCGCGCAACCAATGTTCGTTTAATTATATAAATGTTCATTTCAATACCTCTTCCCCATGTAATGTGGTGTCTGTTCAGTAATGACAGATTGGGCATGGTTAGTTGGAACTTTGGGTCTAAATGGATGCCATATGAGCTCCACCTAAAGGAAAAATTGACTAACCAAGTTACATTAGTTAGTATATAACTGAAAATTGTGTGCAGTGTAGTGTGCGGCAGGATAGCTCAGTGGTTAGAGCACCAGATTCCGAAGCAGACGTGCCCAGGTTCGAATCCTGCCCGCGATTAAACATAGTTTCTTCAAATTCAATTATAGCGTAGACTGTTTTATGTTTTCAAAATTTAATCACTACAGTTAGTTTTTGTCAATCTCCAATATATTATAGTAGATTCTTAAAAAAACTGCCCAAAAACCTAGGATGGTTGATGTTTAAATATTACAAGCAATACCATGCTTCGGTGACTTGCAAGAAAGAACGAATTGTTTCTCAAACACGCTTATTTTGGCAAGTCATGATGATTGTGAAATGTAGATTAAATCAGTCTAGATGGTAAATAACATTTCCCGTCGTCTGACAAGATTGACAAGTATAGAAAACTCAAAAAAACATCTCTTTTCAGTATATATATATATATATATATATATATATATATATATATATATATATATAGAGAGAGAGAGAGAGAGAGAGAGAGAGAGAGAGGGAGGGAGGGAGAGAGAGATATTCGACATTTTATGAATATATATACATAATCAACTAAAAATTGCATAAAATAGTATATTCAATTCTTTAACTAGACAAGCTTCGTACTCATTGTGCTCTCGTTGAGTATTTTCCAGAATTTCTTGTGGCTGGGATTTGAATCATTGCGCATTTGTTAAGTTTTACTTGTCATTCCCTAAGGGATTAATGCTGTGCTTTCGATGAGAATTTCAGTTATTCACTGAAAGTTATTCATTTACGTGGATCCTATTCAGTATCGTTTTTGAACTAAATTTGCTATTTGTCATTCGCAATTTGTTGCGATTAAACAGTTACTAAACCACCAGGAGAAAATAGATTGTTTGTTATAGTATTATAGGAGGATATTAATGTCTAGATGGGGTTGTTATAACCAAAGCATTGCAAAAGATAGCAAATTGTGATAAGTGTGCAGTCAGACGACCACGATCTGGTCGATGCATAATATTTTTTTGAATATAAAATGTTTAGTTTGTATTGAAATAAAAGAAAAAAAAATATATATATATATAAAAATCTTGCACTGATACTTTTCCATAATATCTTTTGTCAGCATTTACGGCTGCACCGTTTTCAGAACGCCAGATCCTACATTAATATACCAAAATTACTCGTTAAAACTGAAAATTTAATGCTAAGATACTAGGTCAAATATGGCTACATTTTCCCTTCCTTATGTACAACCAATTTCCAATATAATAACGTTGACATTTGTGGCGAATGATGCAAAACATTAGAGCTTTAAACGAATTGAAACTAAACATTATTATAAAATTTTTCAATTTGTATCATGAGGCAAATTTTATGTTGTCTACATTTAATTAAAGAACTTTCCATTAGACGTTTAATGTAGACTGTAATGACCTGCAAAATTAGAGGCAGTGCAAGTAATTTGTCGATAAAACCTTTCTAGAATTCAGTAGTCCAGTTGATGAGAGTTCCTACATGTAATTAAGCACTAGAATCATTGATATTAAATAAAACCAATGATAATGGGATTACGATATAAAGTATTCGATAAAGGATTTCATTTCAGAATTAACTAGGCTCTTTCCTAGAGGATAAAGTTTTTCCATACATTCCTTTAATATTTCTAGTTCTACACATTTAAACCTTGAATCAAGTCAAGGAAACACTTTAATTTAACTTTGTTTCTATAGTGACAAGACGGAAAGTTTAGACGAGATTGTGAACAGGCAATATTATTATGATATTATCCTGCGCTATATGTTTAAACCATTACTCCCACTGAAATATAACAATTTAATGTATGCAGTAGAATCCACAGACGGGTGTCACCATAGATCCTGTTAGCAAAACAAAGCTCCAGAGAAAACACTGACTAAGCCAAATAGCCACGCTATTCTTCATAGTGCCGAAGTAGAAACTTAGGACTCATTTTCATAAAGGCATCAGAGTTTACGTAAGCGATCCTCCAATCCCTGCGAGAAAAGGTTTAGTTTGAATGATAAACTCTCTTGCGCAGTGCTGTTCTTCTTGTTGTGGATTTGACCGCATTTATCTTGTGCGGGACAATAGATAGCACTCTTAGGTCGGTAAAATCTTGAAGCAGAGCACCTGAAAATGATCAAAATTCAAGATTTTACCGACCTAAGAGTGCTATCTATTGTCCCGCAAAAGGTTTAGTTTGTTTGACAATTTCATTCTAGCATCTGCCGAAGCTATCTGTTACGACGAGGAGTGAGGGTGGGGACTTGCTCCACAATTTACCGAAAGCGTGTAGTTTCAGAACTTTGAAAAACAATTATAGCAGTGCAAAATATCCGAACCACTAGGTATTGTATATCTTTTGTAAATCGCCTGTGACTAATTTATGATTTCAACAAAACTAATTTGACAATAAAGTAAAGATACGTCGGAATATATAATATAGAAAAGTGGAACGTCTTTATATTGAGTACAACATATCTTCGTTCTAACGTCTAATTGTATTATATTGCATAATAGTAGTATATTGCGCAATATTAACTATATATTATTTTCGTGTTTATTTTAACTCAATTTAAGAGCTTTAAAAGTATACTCTATAAAATATTTAGAAAAATACTTTGCCTAACGACACCGTGTTCATCAAAATTTCAACTCAATATCGTTCTTATTTGATTGGTCACCTACCTACAAAATGATAGTTTTGCTAAGATTGGGATGGCGTACCACCAATTTACCTTTCATTAATTGGTCGCCTACTTAGTTTTTCTTGGGCATAGTGCCGTCACATGCTGAGGCGTAGGTCATAGAGACAAAACACATGCGTTAATGGAGTTATGCCCCTTTTAGATACTGATAGTGGAATATAATCACGTTGCCGCAATTTATGAATGACATATATACACAGTGCGCAACGCATCACGCCTAGCTCATTAACATTGAATAAAATCTCATGTGGAGCAAAGCTAGGACCAAAACCAACGTATTATCTATATACAAACATATACCAAAGAAATCAGCTACAAATGCAATTATACCACGTCGATGGTGATCACTGTCTCCTTCACACTGATGTTAATCTTATTGAGTCAACCTGCCTTGGTCAGTGAGAGACCACAACGAAAACCTAATTAATATGTTTAAACTGCAATAAAGCATAAACTATACCAAAGATTATATCTGGTTCTGACTCACATTTAATCCAACATAAATCTTCCTTGGCTGAAAATTTTGATGCATAACTTGTATGCATTATTGTCATGATGGCTCAATCGATTGAATAGGTTAACTAAACGTTAATTGATGGAGTTGTAAATTAAGGATTACCTAACTAACATAGTTTAAACTGTCGGACATTTGTGTCCTTATCAGCCTAAATCTAGCATGAATAATACAAAATTTTAAATGCCAAAATGGACAATAATTTTTGCTAAAATTAAAATTTAAGCTAATTAATAAACTGACGCCTACCAATTGAGGCTTGGCTAAGCTGCTGACGCGTTATGTCTTTTTTTAAATTTTGGTGAAAATATATCACAGTAAATAAAAACACGGAAAATTGCCCTATTAGCTAATATTTGAAGCTACGACTAGTTAAGCAATGGCAATTGTGTCTAATTCAACCACAAACTTGATTTTTATGACAAAACGCGTATTCTATGATAATCATTTTCTCTATTGACAAATACAGACGTCAACGCTATTTAGCATTGCTTATAAAATATCAACTTGAAAAGTGAATTCTCTTGAAGATGATAGTAAACAAACTATTATATTTAAAAAGTTAATCACGGAAAATCCAGAGGCTTGTGTTTTCACGGTGTTCCAATCCTGTACATATAATTCTTTAAGTAAAGTTTGCGAACTTGAAATGAATCATAAACCCATTGAACTAAACCAGTCGAACAAAATTTCAAAAGTCACAAGTATTGACGCTTTTTGACAGTCCATGATCTTCATCACAGTACCACGGCAAACTGACTAACGCAAATAAAACAGCAATGCATATTTGAGAAACGAAAGATAAGATATGCGGCTTCCACTTCCAAAAATCTCCCATATATTGTATTTAACTGGAAATATGGACTGCATAAATTTTATGTAGTCATGAACATCAAATTTCTGTAGCATTCGCTACATGCATATAGTCGTAAAATTATCCATTCATCGATTGCGCGGACGATGATAACAATTCCTTAAATCGAGTTTGCGAGCTTGAAATTAGCACCCACCCTATGGCATTTACATAATGAAACAGTAAATATAGCGCCAGCTTTGCTGTGTTGTTTGACTGGATAAATGAAATGGGATTGGTGTTTACTTCAAGATCGCAAACTTGATTTGAGAAATTATTATCACCGTCCCGCGCATTAAATGAGTGCTTACACGCAAGAATAACCTGTTTAAGTTGAAAATACGCCCATTTTGAAGTGTAAAATTATTTTTGGATGATGTCGACATGTTGAAACACAAATAAACATTATACTTGCATGCATATATATATATATATATATATATATATATATATATATATATATATATATATGTTGCATCAGCTAGCACAGGCAATTAATCCAGTAGACCGGTTTCGGTCTTAGTGGACTTTTTTCAAATAATCAATCAATGATTACGCGAGTGGTGGTAACAATTCTTTAAATTAAGTTTGTGAGCTTGAAGTAAACACCAATCGCAGGTTTTTAACCAGTCGTCAAGTTGTTACTAGAATTATTGCGACATGTACTTAAATCAGGGTGCATTTAGTTTGGTGTACTGAAATTCATCACCTAAAACGCCATAAACTCTCACTGCTACCAGTTTTCAACTAATGTTAATTAAGCCATTCTACTCATCCATCATCTCTCAATATGAAACAGACACCGTGCCACATGTGAAAGTGATATTGAAATATAGTAAAATAACGCAATTTCAATATAAAGATATATTTCGTCTGTACCAACGAAAAGTTGCATAAGATGAAAATTGCAATTCGTCTACTAGAATGATTATTTATAATTTTTCACTTAACGAATAGTTGTCAACACTATCACGACAGAAACGGGTGCAAGGCTGCATTTTTTTCCGAATCTTGCAACTCATCCCCTACATTATATATATATATATATATATATATATATATATATATATATATATATATATATATATATATATATATATATAGACTTTTGATTAATATGTGTGAAGAATTAGAATATATATATATATATATATATATATATATATATATATATATATATATATATGTTGATATTAATAAATAACCATTGCATAAAATAGCTAATGCAATTCTTCAAAGAATCTGGTTTCGCTCGTATGGGTACTCACAAATTACTGGCTAGAATTGTGGCGGTCGGGACGCATGATAGTATTTATATACTTAAATGTTTCGTAATTAAGCCACCAAGATAACCATATATATATATATATATATTAGAATAAATTATCAGATTGGAAAGGATTGGGAGTTGCAAATACCTTGAAACGCGCTTTAAAATGCATAGAACTATACGTTAAGTTAACTTGAATCATGTTTAGACAGAATTAGCATCTCAAGATTTATCACCATTTATAAATCTACGTGACACATTATAGAGTTTCCCATAATTACTGCCTAATCCATTGCATCGGTCAACTTGCTGAGTGTTTTCCTTCAAATTATAATTGTAACATAAACGAACAGTTAATAACATTGGCGAAGAAAATCATTATTTAATGCATGACTGCGAACTAGGCTTACCAAGCAAGATTTTCTGAAAAGTCACTACGAAAGTCAAAATAATGGATTGGACTTTGGTAAGCATCATCAGCACCCTTGCTTAAAATAAATAATATTTTTCGGGCCTGGATATTGGTAAATTACGTGATTCTTATTGGTCACAAAAAGGAGTTTGCATCGTCTCTTCTAATTGCTTAATGAAAGAATTTTTACAAATGTATCGAAATGGGTAAAAGTCTTGATCGTGATTTCATAGGTGTTCTGCAGCCGATATTGCAATTAAGTAAAATATATTTGGGACTACTTAACGTCAAAGGCGTATTTTGCATATTAGTATATTATATACAATTTCCAAATGGATTCTGGCAACCTTGGCATAAATAATTGTTATTACCACCGTCGCAAACAATGATTTTTTGATTGTAGATTCCCCAAAATCCATTTTCTTCTCTGCTCTAATAAAGAATAATGAAATTTGCGTATTTGAGAATAGTTTTGCTACTTCTCCACAATCGCACATATTGCCAAACTGCACGTGATTAGCCTATTTACTTATTAAATACTTCACGAAAATGACAGGACAAGCATTACATTAAAAAGTGTTTTGTGCTCATCGATTGATCACTAGAAGAAGAATTTTCCACGCACCCAGCCTGTGCTATTTGTTCAAGCCATGTCGGACAACCTATATGGCTTGTATATGGTGTTAAGTCAACTCTTATCAATTTACTGGCATCCCTCTAATTCTACACTTTCATAAGTTAGTTCTGAGGCTATTAATTAATTGATATTTACACAGGCAAAGCTTAACTATTTTATAAGAACCATTCTTTTCGGCGAAAAAAATGTTATTCAACATGTGAATTGAAATAATTGTGTATCAGGTTTTGAACCCTAGAAGGATAAGCCAAAGTCAGCATGAGCTAAAGGTGAAATCTAATGTGCACATTCATTTTGTGCTTACTGGAGACTCATCAGTAGGATCCGGTACTGCGGTATATGCCCACTATATGTTTGAGTGAGGAACGTGGAAAATTGGACGGCACAATTAATTATAAGTAAAAAATTATAGAGGCAATTGCAAATAAACTGTTAATTTTATTCCTTAAATGCGAAAATGAGATATCTGATTGATATTTATTGGTGCAAAATTCAAAGGATAATCGGAGGAATATAGTGAATGATACTCATGTCCAAAATTAAATACGTAAAGTTATGCATATAATTAAACACACACACACACACACATATATATATATATATATATATATATATATATATATATATATATATATAATGGAATAATTGGATTAATAAACTGTTATTAAGAGTGGGCAACGGCCACAGAAAATAACGTAAAGTCAGCTGGAAGAATGATTGCGATTACCACTGACAAAAAAGAGAGATTTGACAGCCTACTGTCCAACGCATCTGCGCCTGTCAATATGCCGACCGGTTGTAAATGCAAAGTTTAAAATACTGCTAGTCATGCTATGTTCAATGCTGAAGATCATGGCAGTGATAATAATGTTGAAGATAGAGAAAAGAATAATGACGATGTTGCTGGCGAGAACGTTAGCAATTCTTATATATATATATATATATATATATATATATATATATATATATATATATATATATATATATATATACGTAAGTAGGAAGGATATACTTGGCATACCATTAATTATAACACCGTCGCAGATGATTATTAGATTAATAATAATAGTTAAATAGACGGATGAGAATCATGACGACATTGATTGGTATGATGATGTTGATGATGACGATGGTGATAATGGTGTTAATGAAGATGATGACGATGGTGATGTTGGTGTTAATGAAGATGATGATGATGATGGTGATGTTGGTGCTAATGAAGAAAATGACGATGGTGATGTTGGTGTTAATAAAGATGATGACGATGGTGATGGTTATTACGATATTGATGATTAAGTAATTTTGCATTAACAATGAAAATAATGATACTTCTCATTTTGATGTTATCGTTGATAAATAGATAAACGAAAGCAAGAGCAATAATATTGCTTAATTTGATTAACAATTAGTGACGACTATCTGAAAATATTATTTATAAAAATTTTTTCAAATGATGACAAAATTAGCAGCGATACAGAAAACAATAAAGATAAGCTAAGAGTTGATTAAATTTAAACTAAAGTGGGTGTTGAAGATAAGGAGAATATTGAGCGCGCAGTTATTGCCTAAGAAAACAATTACGTTTCCGATGCATTTTGTGATAATAATAACGAGTATGATGACGACAATTTCTCGGACAATAGCGGCCACTGGATAGATACAAATATGGATGATGCCTATAAAATATAGCAACAATGTAGAAAACGATAATGATAATGATGATCATGATGCGGTATTTGGTCGTAAACAAAAAGAAATATCATAGACGTACGCAGGCGTCGACAAAATGTCTATTTTATCTGTTGTGTATTGGAGTTAAACCGGCATCTCCATTGCATTAACGGAGTGATTCCCCGAATTGGGCTGATCAGAGTCAGAAATTCATATCTCTTTCACATTAACTGCATTTTATTTCTTAACTAGAGATACTTACTTTCAAAGATCTTATTCATAGCAAACGCTCAGAATTATTCATGAAATCGCCACGTCAGAATGGAAGGATCCTAGAAAGGCGGAATTCACCAACAAATTCGACTCTGAATGCGGAAAATCCTTTCGGTTATTTTTAATTGCCAAAAATAATCGTTTCAGCATGCACAATATAATGCACAATATATGTTTCGCTTCATCAGATATAATTCTGATTTCATTGTTAACGTTAATTTGATAAGTGTCCAAAATAAAAATGTGAAAATAGGCCCACACCAGAAGATAATCCATATTTGGGAGAATATATATATTTGTTCATCAATTATAAAACATCTTATTACGAATTATAACGTTTCCTATCATAGACCATTTAAAAAATGATTGTCCAAACTTATTTTGGCAACATTTTAAGATTTAATTTCCTACTCTACCGATGTGTTACTTAACCATGTCTATATATATATATATATATAGTTATTTATATATTTATATAAAATTCTACGACCGTAAACCAATCAATCGTAGCTTCGTTTTCCAACCGGTAAAAGCCCTCGAAAATGGTTTTAAAGCATGGTTTAGTAAATTTTCTGGATTTGTTTTCTCATGTAACCTTTATTTTTCAATGATTTTACATATATATAATGTAATCCTACTATAAGTATTTAAGTAAGTATTTCTATATGGTTAAATGTGTTCATTCCCAGACACAATAAGTGAATTCATAAAAAGAAAGTAATGAAAATCGAAAGCTCTCCCTTTTGTCGGTGGTTTTGTACATATCAAGTAGAATGCGACTTCTGTCTATTTAGTATGAAATTGATGAGGTCAGTATAAATTATTTAAAATAAATATTAATAGTATGTTATGTAGAATTTACTGAAAGGAAATAGACAAACTGAGCTTAATCTATGTGCCTACTATTTGACAGTTTTCACTGCGGCTGTCAGCAATTTCAATTGCGATTGTAAATTATTTTTTTGTGGCTATGCTCCGAATGATAATGATACAATACTAGACCAATTAGCTTATAATTCGTCTGGGTTTCTTTTAATACGCAACTTGCTCAAGAACTTTGTTCTCGCTTATACGTTATTGGTTTCAAGAGGTTCAACATGTAATCAATACAGTTCGTTTCTGGCTTAGTTTTATCGCTGTATATGAAATTTATCTTTTCTCGACGTATCAGCATTGTTGGGTCGTGGCAAAGGACATTTCGAATCTGATTAACGGAAGGTTCAAGCTAATTGTATTGACAAGGCCAACGTGGACCATTTCGGGATTATCGCAATGCAATCATTGTAACTCAAGATAGGTTAAATTAGAGAATAATTTTATCAGATTGCAACTGATCGAAAACTCTAACAGGTGATAACCAGCTCTGCCATACTAGTTAAATAAGATTAGTAACTATTTATGGACAATAAAGTAAATCCATACAGATACATTTTGAACAAATTCGCATTTAATTGTGGTTTTGTACTCATTGATATTTTCTGTAATTATTCTCTTTGAAAACACTGTAGGATAATCAACATTCAAAGAAACAATCCCGGAGGGGCATGAGATAATTCATTTAGAATAATGTGAACGCCTAAGTTTCTTTTAAGATCGCCTACCTTGCAGATTCTAAAACTTTGGCAGTCAATGAATTTTCATTTTTCGAGGTATGCAAATTCCGATGAGTGCTCGGCAATCGCGAATCAACGTTGCTCGCTATATCTTCCTCACCAACAAGTTTCGTAGTTTGGACGTTTACGGATGAGGACATACAAGAATTGCTGTCACGCTCGCGGCAAGGATTTTGCAATAAATCAGCATTGTTAGTTGAATGAGCCGACGGAGTTGGACGTTGATTATGCTGCAAATTATGCTGATTCTGACTGTTTTTATAATAGTTGGTATACTGTGCTTGATACTCAACTCGTTGTAAATTGATTTTGGACTGTTCAAACGGTTCTAATTGGCTAAAATTTGTTGACTCGATAGTTGCAGCTCTATTGCTCAGATGTTGTCTCTGCTTACTAGGTTTAGGAGAACGTTCATCTAGTCCCAATGATTTTTTAGACACAGATCGAAGACCCTCAACTGTACTACTTATGCTGCGAGTGTGGCGGGATTGTGGATGATTGTCGTTATGTGGCACGATAGGCGGCGTATCGTTTGGCACAGATGCGCCAAATGTTTTCTCAGGTTCGATTGAATCACTACAAGACGCGGTCGGATGCTGACCAGCATTCGCACAATTAGACTGCATAACTGCGTCATTAGTATTCGTGGGTTGAACACCAGTCATAATCGCGTTATTTGACAGCTTACAGTCTACCGATTGATTAATATTTGCGCTGTTATTTAAGGTAGCTGCTTTAGACAAACTAGAAACACAAGTTGATTTCCAATTATTCACGGAGTTCGAAATACCCGCCATAGAATGTGCATTATCTAAGCAAGATATTGCCGGTGTTGCGTTGTTCGGAACTGGTGGTCCAATTGGAAAGCAGTATTGGTAGTAGTAGCTCCTGTGCATGCCACGGCGACCGGAAGAGCGAGCAGTTAGTAATGGCGTCGGGGTGGTTGTTTGAGAAGTTACCTGTCCAAGTATTGACGTAGTCATTGCGGTTGGAATGGAAGAACAGCTCGGTGGATATCTCAATTGGTTGGCAACTTGCTCACGGAAATAAGACATTTGATGTTGTTGCTGTTGCAGCAGAATATTGTGTTGTGATGTTGCAATATTAGCCAATGGCACTCCAAGCATATTAGTCATCACGTCCGCCGACATATTTGCATTTACACCGGTAGAATTTCCTACAAAAAAGACAATATCAAAGTCATTTTAAAAAGAAAAACGAAATTTTAAATTCATGATTACCAATGCAAAATAGAAATCAGTAGAAAAAAATAAATGCCCAAATTTCCAGGGTAGTCGATGTAGTGACAGAAAATTGGTAAACGATTTCAAATTACTTTAGAAGCAGACGTATTTTTGGGCGAATGGTCAAAGCAATAAATCGCGTAGCTGGTCACTAATGGCTCAAATAGCAAAAATGATCTTGGCTACTTCTGATGAAATTTCCAAGAAAGATAAGATTGAGATTCAACTCGTAGATTAGATAAGTACTGTTTGTGCGTTTGGCGTGTGATAACAATAATAAGGATGAAACGGATCTACTGGATGAACTGCCTTTGCTATCTGCTGTAATGCTGAGTTTATATTGAAAATACACAAATAAATAAATTATATATATATATATATATATATAATGAAGTCTTAACAAAAATGTGTTCAAAGTTAATTGATAGTTGAGTGCGGTGTGTGCCATTGGTGGTGCAATTAATGAATTACTAAATTATACGCAAATTGAATCCAGGTTCAAATATTAGAAAACGAATCCCGACAACCACTCATAAGGACGTCATCGGTTTATTTGATGAATTTCATTTTCAATATAACGCAATGTTTAGTATTTACCGACAGCATATATATGAATAAATTTTTCCATCATACTTTAATTCAATATCAATTTCACAGGTGGTTTGGTTGCTATTCTATAATGATAGATCATGAATTTTTAGGTGAAATTCTATGTAGAAAGTGATTCATAAATAAATCCACCTAAATGAGTGACTGTCAAAAAAGTATTTGTTACATAATTGAAAAGTGCATGCAATAAACGGCTTAGTGCCTAGGGAATGAAATGCAAAACTGAACCAAATTCTCTCTTGTTCAAAGACTGGCCGTGGAAAATCTGTCAACTACTAATAAGCAGATAATAATGTCGAAAACAGTCTGGTTTATATATTGTATCTGCCATTGTAGGCAATTTTTGTTCAATACTGACAGCATAAATATTGCCCCATCCTGCCATCATACTTAAACTCATTAACCTATGCTCAGGTAGCACGATTTTTCTCCAATAATAAAAGATCGAGGACGAATAATTGAAGATTTAGACCGTAAGCAATACTAGATAGGATTTATCGAAAGAAAAAAGGAACAAAAAATATAATTGATAAGTGCATGCAATACGAGGCTTTCACATTGTAAGAAATGAGTTGAACGAACTTAAATGAAATAACCCTTTATTCAAATATCGGTTAAAATGATCAAGCAAAGCCATATCGATCCAATTGATGAATTTAATTTGCTCATTTATACAATTTTTTATATCGACAAAATATGTATAGTCAAATCTATCATTATATTTAGTTGTTTTATTATGCGAAACTGAAGACGACCTTGGACAGGGATGAAATATTTATTAATTTGTAACTAAAATCACATTAGATAGTACAATTATTTAATATCGAGAAGAACAATAAAGAATTATGAATTACTTATTTTGAAATGCAAGTCTTAATAAATTAAGAGTACGTTTTCCATGTGAAAGTTGAAAAAAAGTTTTATCAGATGCAAGAACCGTCTCTTTCTCATATTCTTCTCAATTATCTACAAATGAACATCTCTTTATATATATATATATATATATATATATATATATATATATAATGGCTAAACAAAATAGAAATTAATTATTACTTAGAAAATACTGTATTGTGTAGTGGTTATCTATTGTATCAGAAAATTTCATGCATAACATAATACAATATGTTAAAAATTGCTTCGTGTGTTTATAATCCGCTTCATAGACCATCATTTTTCCATATTGGGCAAGCCAGTGCATAGAATTAAGGAATGTTAGTGAAATAGAAGCCAGATACGAAATATTTTTCTTCTGCTTGTTTTAACCACTAGGCGGTGAGAGACAATAGTGCTGTTTTATTTAAATTCTTCACAGACCTTATCGAACCAAAGCCAATTGTAAATGTGAGTTGTCCATTAAATATTTCTCTATTGAAAGTTTTCTTTTGAGGGGTTCATACCTGGCCAAGTTGATTGGTTACGTTTTAACGTTGTGTTTCCTAGAAGTATACGTACTATGATTAGTGAGTTTAGTTAATCTCTGTCATATTTTACTATTCAAATATATTTCAACCTGCGTGGTCGCGTGTCTATTTTCATTTCTTGCACTAAATTTCGGAAACAAAATTTTCTGAATTTATAATTAATATGAGATCTTGTCATAAAAATGGTTTCTATTTTAAGTGTGTCGATTCAATAAAAGAAATTTAAGAATAGCCACAAGAATGCAAGTCGTACTATATACCACTAAAATAACATGACAGGAAAAATTGAAAAACTGGAAGATAAAACAAACGACAACGAATTTTGTGGCAATCCATCGTAAAAAACTTTTCTTCTCATTATATTAATTCAGTTGGCATGATTAAACATAAACTGGAATTTTTTTAAACTAACAGCCATGAACCAACTTTTGTTTTCTATGTTAGCCTGTTATTTATCCGGCGCCATTTCACATCTCTTAAGACCTAACGTTCTAACCAGACAACTCCGAAATTTCATTATATAACAGACACCATGCCATCGGCTTTGTAGTGACAGATCCTGGGTAGCTAGTTATAAATTCTGGTCTTAAGAGATAAAAATGGATTCCACGTGAAGGAAAGGCTAACCAAAAAATTAAATTGGTACATGACCAAAAATTGTGCGTAGTGTTTGGCAGAGGTAGCGCAATGTTAGTAGTGCTAGATGTAGAAGGAGATATGCCCAATTCGAGCTGTGTTGAAAACAAAATCTGGGAAGTACTTTACGAGTTCCCAATAATAACAAAACCGGTCTACTTGATGAATTGTCTGCTCTCTGTGGAATTTTGTAGTTTATAATCACAAAATATGCGTAATAAGAACAAAATATATATACCTATTAAATCAAGTAATGAGCTTAATGTAAAGGGTCTTTGCATAACGTCTTAAAGTAGCGTTATTCGTACGATCATTAAGGTAAATTATTTTTTTAAATTGACAATAGGGACATAGTAATTTTAGTAAGTGAGAATTATTTTTGTGAAGAAACTTACAAAATTGTAAATATAAGTTAAGATTGTTATGGGATATTTGTCCGATGTTCCTGGAAATAAAGGCACGAATACCTTATGAATTATTTCATCTGCCATTTTAACAGAGATATTATTGGGAATTTCAAAATTCTGGCACTTTAGAAATAGCGGTATTGTACGCAATTGAGTCGATATATAGATTAAGTCAGAGTCGGAATTTCTCCACTGACCAAGGGCGGTAATAATTTCTTATAAAATTTACAAAAATACGCATAAATGTAGTCATTGGATTGGATAAAGTGATCGCGGGTGTAAAATTTGACACTGACTACATTTGTAGTTTTCTTAACAGTGGGCAATATAAAGATGCATAAAAATGCCTTAAGCGTGTTTCTAAATCAACAGTCGTAAGTGTTATGCGCGAAATTTGTTCTTAATCGAGTGAACTTCCTTTAAACAAAATATCCAATTTCAAAACAGCTTCATAAATACCTACAATTTCATTAATGCATACAATAGCTAGAAATGTTTTAACACCTGATTTTATTAAATCGTGTCCATTAAAAATTAACTATACACGAATTTACCTTTAGGGACAATCACACTATTATGTGAGTCAATATCTTGTTTAAGCCCACTTGATGTCTGAACAAGTGATTGGCTGCGCCAACCCATGATTCCAGATCTTGGAGGTCTAGGAGGTGCTGTTGGTGATGCACTGCTAACTGACAAAGAAGCAGAACTTATAGCTGGATTGCACTGAACGCCGCTAATTGGCGAAAAGACTGAAACTGGTGCTCCAAGTTTGAGTAGCTCATTGGTTGTTGAATTAGAAAGTGCCGCCGAATGCGTGGAGTTCGGCTGCGCAAGTACTGGATTTTGCTGCATAACATTCTGAGAATATTGTAATTGCTGCGTTTGCTGTTGTTGTAGTTGTTGTTGTTGTTGATGATTATGCTGTTGACTTATTTGCTGATGAAAGAATTGCTGATTTTGTTGTTGTTCATACTGGGGCTGTAGTTGATATTGCTGCTGATAATGAGGATGCTGTTGATGTTGATTTTCTGGTTGATGTCCTTTTTGCTGTTCTTGTTGCTGCTTATGCTGATCGTATCGACTTTTCTGTTCAAGCAGAAAAGCCTGAACCTCAGGTTTTATAATGTTAGGTGTGACTTCCTTAATTTGTAATGGTGTATGTTGTTTACTCTGCTTCTGATTGCGAGAGAACGATTTTGATGGTGACATATGCAAAGGATTAATTCCAACCTTACTGCCTAATGCCAAATCGTTTCCTCCGGAAATATTGTTTAATTTGCCACCAATTGTATTATTAGTTGACATCATTCCTTTTGTGTCTGTAACATTATGTGTAGTAGTAGCAGTATTGTTAATACCAGTTGTGCTTGTCATTAATGAACTACTTGTCTGAGTCATAGAGGTTCTTTCATTGCTCTTAGGGGTGTGTAAGCCAGTTATGCATGGATTAGCGTGAGAAAATTCAATTGCAGATGACGTATTTGGTAAAGTTGGCGGTAGTTGACAATCATTTATCTGTTGATTTGAACTGGATTTGTCATTTTCGAAAGACATCAGCATTTTAACGGGAGTTTGCCCAACTCCAAAACTCTCATTTGGTGACGAAACAGATGTGCTCTTTACTGGCTGTTGGCTATGAATATGCTGAACGTTTTTTAGATAATGATGATGATTTTGATTAAGCTGTTGTGAGTATGGAGTCTGAAAAGTGGTTGATGAATTTACCAGGCCAACACTTGAAGAATTTTTTCCTGAAAGTTCCTCCATCGGTAACATTTGACCTTCTACAGTTGTAGCAGCAAATCGCAGCAGATTGTCAGGACTGTGTATAAAATTTTATTGATAAATGAATCAGAAAAGTAAAACATCGAGTTATCAGGTTTGGTGTGAATTGAAAGCATTAATGCGTAAAATACTTCCGACTTTTCGGTCATAAAATGTGAGAATAATATAGACGAAAATTTTAATTTAAAGATATTTGTACGAGAGGAAATATAAAAAGGATATATAAAAAAGGCACTACATGAATTTTCGAAAGAAATTCCAATTATGCATACAAATTTATTTAAAATTGGTTAACCAACATCATAATAAAAAATCATAATCAAGTTTTTTAGGCTTTTTATTAATTATAACATATGCAATTCATTTTTCAATGGTTGTTTTCGGCTTCCTTCAAATGAAATGTATTCAAGTTGTAACTAGAGAAAAAGTATTGCAACACTTTGACAATACAGTAACAATTATTTAAATCAAGTTTCCTAGCTTGAACTAAACACCAATCCCATTGTATTTAACCAGTCGTCGAACAACATAACAAAACTACCGCCAGTCGCTATTCAGTTTGCCGTCGTACTCTGATGATGATCTTGGAAGGTCGAAATGCGTCAGTACGTTGCGGCTGGTGGTAGTTTTGTTATGTTGTTCGACAACTGGTTAAATACAATGGAAATGGTGCTTACTTCACGCTCACAAACTTGATTTAAAGAATTGTTACCGCGACCCGCACAATCAATTATTGTTAAATTGTATTGCTTATATATGAATATGTGGCGAAAGCTACAAACAGTTTATGTTCGTGACTGCATAGAAATTGTGCAGCCGACATTTCCAGTCAAGTTCAATGTATGTGAGACTGCTAGATGTGAGAGCCGCATATCTAACTTTGATTTTCATATATATTCAATGCGGTTTGATCCTCGATAGTCAGTTTGACGTCGTACTCTGATGATGATCATGGAAGGTCGAAACGCGGCTGGCGGTAGTTTTATTATGTTTTTAGACGAATGGTTAAATACAATGGGATTGGTGTTTACTTCAAGCTCGCAAACTTGATTTAAATAAACATTTTGAAAGTTTGCCTATGTAGAAGAGTATTCATTCCTAATCGGTAAGACGACGCAATCCGGTTGAGAGTAACCATCTTAAATTTGTATAATTTCATACATAATTTTCGTCGGTATAGGCGTAAAATTGCATAAGATGGTATGTTTAGTTCATTTTCTTCCGTAATGGATATTTGCCAGAATATTTATTGCCACGGTTCGAACTCGGGCGGAATTCCTCCAGACTTTCACAACTCCCCCCCACTGCGACCCAAACTGTGCATGACACTCACTTTTCAGTTATGCACCAACTAATGATTTTTTAGAGTCTTTACTTCCAGTGAATTCCATTCGACAAAGCTTTCGACCTAAAAACCTACATTATATATATATATATATATATATATATATATATATATATTGCAATATGATCTTTTCTATTCGTTTTATCATCGAATTTTGATGTTGACGAAGGAATGCCAAAATGCATAACACACGAAACTCACGAGGACAACGTTGTTATGCATAAATGATTACAACAAAATGGATGTTCATTTAAAATCCGTCAACGAAGATGCCAGACATTCTGAACGTTAAAATGCTATCCGTTTCCAAATAAAGGGACGAAATCCTTTTATATAAATCGAAGTTCAAACGAAGTTTCCAAATATCTCACTTAAATATTTTGGAGATTGACCATAGAAGTTGAAATGATACATACTTCAGGAAATCTAAGTTGATAATACGATCCAAAATTTAGACCTTAGATATATCTTCGTAATAGGAAAATCTATCGTAGTCGTTGCTATTATTAATGTTTTATTAGTAAATAAGATACTGGTGTATAGCAAAAGGGTTCAAACCGCTGCATTGTATAACTAATTTGGTTCTGCACCTTAATTGAACATAATTTAAAATGAATTTTAATACTAAGCTCCAACTGGCCACACGAAAATTGTAACCTTAAGAACGCTAACATGCACGCGAGAAAAGTAATATTAAATTATATTATGTTGGTTTAATAAATTTATATGTTGTCATTAGAAGCGAAACGTTGCCTTATTCCTTATCTGGCACTCATTAAGTTATTGCCAGTATTTCTGCGATCGGGGTTCGAAACAGAGTGCATGTTTTTCTTCAACACATCCACTGCTCCAATCAAACCAAGCAATACATGTACTGCCTTAGAACTATTGTTCCAGCTAGTCATCACAGGATTGCCATTTAAGGGTAGACACCATGTAAACCGGGGCGTTGAACTTTAACTAAAGTATAGTGAAAGCATTTAATTTAAAATGATTTTTTTAATGCAATTAATATCACAGGCCGTTTTTATCCTAATTCGGCTCTAATCAACAACAGAATAGAATTTCTGCCACCGAGAATCGAACCTGGGCGCATTTGCTTCAGAGTATTCCTAGTCATCCTTTATGCCACTCAAGCCGCGCAGTACATACAATTTTCAGTTATACATAAACTCATGTTATGAAGGAAAGACTGATCAAAATAACATCAGTGTGTGTATAACGAAAAAGTGCATGTAATGCGTAGATTCGGAGGTATGGTAGATAAGTTGCTAGACATTTAAGTAAACGCGCTCTTGTTTTAGTCCCGGCTACGGTAATACTGGCAGTTATTTGATGACTGTTTTGGTCTACTTAGTTAACATATGCAATTTTAAGTTTATACTGACAGCACCTACAATAAAATCCTATCGCCCTTCTTCCACCCAATATTGGTTATTTCTAAATAAACAAGTATTTATTGATGGTAAAATAAAAACATTGCATAACAAAATGAAAGTAATAGACCTGCTATATCGAGGTTCTGCCATTGTAGGGCATCTAATCAGAAGAAGTCATTACAGGACCTCACGTTTTGTAACCTAATATGGCATTATCTGACTTAATTTCGTTGGTTTTGTCTTATTGAAATTACTTAACAACAAAGTAAATTTTGTGTTAATGTATCTAACAAAGAATATAATTTCGACACTTCTTTAGTGAACAGATATCTATCTCATTTCAGACATTCGTAAGTCACCTTATTTTTTCAGTATGATTTATTTTTAAATACATTCTTAAATTTTACCTTACTACAGCCGACTCAAGCGAAGAAATAAGCCTATATTACACGGTAACCATAAGGTTCTTTAGGAATATTATTCGAGCAGTCTTCTCAGTACCGAATATTACACCGCATTACCTCAGTATAATAGACTGAGGCTTTGCTGCCGCATAACCGTGAAATGCCTGACTATGCGTGGGTTGTAAATGATCACAAAGTCTCCGGTTGGTGGAATAGCTTTGATAAGATTAGTCTGATTGCCCTGCGTTGGCCTGGTATGAGAAGTTCTAGTAATGCCGTAGCACAACACATATACCCTCACAATCCATATAGACACAAAAAAACTCACAAAACGGTAGGATCAAGACCTCAGTAATGATCCCAATGCCACACATATACTTTACTAAACGATACTCAACTGAAAATCGACAACCTGAGTTTTTACCTCACAAAACACCGAGTAGCTTAGTTCACATTACATTTCTAAATATTTAATAAAGCAATAGGTGAAGTTTTGTGATAAATCTAGTGCACTATGCATAGAAGCAATTTTTTATTTCTTTATGATAATGTATGGTCAAATGGTGAATATTGTAAGTTTTTTTATTTAGTTTTATGGAATAATTTACTTTTAATGCATATATATATATATATATATATATATATATATATATATATATATATGAAGAGAGCACATCAACCGATCAGGATTAATCTAAAATTGACATTTGCTTGTGCAGTTTTGTCCGTCTAGTTTGATAGTTGCATAGTGTAAGTGTGTCCGATTCAGCGCGCATGCAAGTAGGTTAGTCTATGTACTCGTTTCCGCGAATGCGGAACCTGTCAAAATGTTGGATTCTGTCAGTTGCCGACATCATACGACGACTGAGCGATTTAGCACGAGTGAAACTATTCACGGGTCTAAATCAATGACTGAACAGATAAGCTGAATAAGCATATTCGCATGATTGATTGACTGACAGATCCGATATATGCATTTATTCTTTATGGCCAAAAGCCGCGAGAAAAATGATATATCTGGCACTCGACCAAACGAAGTCGGTTTTAAGAAGCATGGCATAAGGGACACACGCCAATATACATGATTTTTGCTTTATGAAATAGGCCAAAGTTGTACAAGCAATGTTTCATGAATAGTAATGCATTTCAATGTAGACTGACTAGTGACAAAGTCGAAACACGTTTGTCTATCGGCTTGGTAGCATTTCAAAACGCATAAAATCTGTTTCTGACTATCTGTAACGGTTAATTTCCATATTTACCTTACGTATAACTCACTTGTTTATATAAGTTTTCGATTTGTAAATAAACAAAAATCGCATTACATTTTACTCAGTGGAAATTATGTATTGTATAAAGCAGGAAGGGCAATTTATCCTGTAGACTGGTTTCTTCCTTATTTGGAACTCGACAAGTAATAGTTATGCATGATTCTAAATCTAGGACACAATCCACTACGACGCCTTATCGCGCACACACACACACACACACACACACAATTTACAATCATATTCTTACTCGTGTCTTTGGATTATCCATTCTTCAGGTGAAGCCTACGTGGCAGCTCTTTAGACCTTAAATTTTCGAAAAGCCATCTCAAATTTGACATTATAGAACAGATAAAATGCCGCACGGGGAAAAGTGATTGAATTGATGAGTTATACAAGTTATTTTCGACGCCGTGGGTGGTGACAAAAGTTATTTAAATCCAGTTTGGGAGTTTTATTCAGAGATTCTTAATCAAATGCACCACGTATCGAACCACGTCCGTTGTAAAATTATATATATATATACATATATATATATATATATATATATATATATATATATATACATGATGGGATTGGTGTTCTATAAAGCTTCTAACTTCATTTAAATGGGTAAGCAAACATCAGTTGCGCGAGGTGTGATAAAAATTATTTAAATCAAGATTGTCATCTCGATATATGCAATAGTCCCATCTAGTAGACGAGTTTCGTCATTATTGAGATCACTTTCATGTACCGTTCAGAATCTGCTGCGTACAGAGCTTGAAACCGGACACGTCTGCTTCGGAGTCTGTGACTATAGCCACTGTTTTGGTGCTTGCTCAACTGGTCTACGAGAATCAAATTATTTTAACTAATTTATGTCTCAATTACGATGTTGTAAAATGTACAATATAAAAATATGTGCAATTAGTCTCATGTAGATAAGTAAATCTCACTAGTTGTACTGTACAATATATCAACATCAGAAAGTTCGGCTGTAAAGAGTAATAGATTCATCATCAAAAATAGGAAAAATGGAGGTATAATTCGAGTGTAACATTGTGCAAAAAAATGAGAACCATGACTAGCAATTGATTGTATGTATTTACCTGATCTGCGTTTTGACTAACGCAGCTTTCATTGTTCCAGTAATTTTCTTTTAGCAAGATATTTCGGCCCATCTTACCGTAGGCCTTCATCAGTTGCATAAATTTTTAAATCACGTTTGCGAACTTGAGATAAACATGATATAAACATGAGCATCAACAGAGAACGACGATAAACCAGTTAACGAGGACCGAACTGCAATGCGTATAATGGATATAGCAAATCAGATATGAACCATTACTTCTCAGCTACAAGTTACGCCAAAATAGTTTGTAAAAGAGATTTTCCACATCTAATATATGAACTGCGATTGCATCCTTGTTATTAAGTTTTTAATCGTGCTCTGCTAATACTAGTTGAAGTTTGAAACGCGTCAGTACGTGTGCCGACGGTAGCTTTGTTTTGTTGGGCAGATGGATAAATACAATGGAGTTGGTATTTACTCCAAACTCGCAACCTCGATTTAAAAATTGTAATCCTCACCTGCGGAATCAATGATTGTTTAATTTATATAAAAGTCTCATTTCCAATTCATTCACTAATATTCAGCAAAATAACTTACAATTTTCCAGAAGACTGAATCTTTTACATTTTATTGAGAAAATGAATTTGATTAGTATCGGGAAAATATATAAATAAGCCTTTTCCTTTCTTTCATTTATCAATCACAATTCGTTCTTCTTGAGACTACAGAAAGATTAAATACCTTGATTCGCTTTTAATGGTACCTGATGTTAGTATCCTTCTGGTTACAACTGAACTAATTATCCTTCTGGTCACAACTGAACTAATTTGTTACTAGGTTCGCAAAACCTAACCCATACTTGCATATATATTAGTTCTTCGCAACAAACAGTATTTAACTGGTACCTGATGTTCACTGATTTTTATAAATCTCCTAAAACAATAGAAATAATTTGGTCCTTATTAACAGCAGCCATTACCAGGCTGACGATTACAAAAACAGTATTAGTTAAACAAATATATCTTATAATATTCGTAGTAAAGAGGGACTGAAATGTTTCTATTGATTCAGCGAGAATTTCAAATACTAGTATACATCAGATAACCCTGATATTCAATCAAGGAATACTTAAATGTGCTGAATATAAGACGAAAGGTCTATTCTTTAATCAATCGACTATGCAAAGACAGTTTATTAAAATTGGTTTCAGCAAAAGGTGAAAGGTTGTTATGCGAATTGATTCCTCTACTGATTTTCTTATGCAGTAGTGATAATTATGTGAGTGGAAATTGGTTTAGTAATTCGGAATAGATTGGAGATATTTTTTTACTTGATATGAGAGTTGCGTTTATGACACAAATACATGTAACAATGCAAACAACAAGTAAGTTAAGCAGACATAGAAACCACAGGAACAAAATGGGAAGTTAGATTAAACGAACATTGGTTGCGCGGGTGGTGATAACAATTATTATAATCAAGGTTGCGGTCTTGATGACGGTATATTGAAATAAGTAACATAAATATAAAAATGAACATATTTTTAAGCACAGATGAAGTCAGTCGTACTTTATTTTCTAAGGACAAACAGATTATATATAAGATTAGGAGATAGGCAGACATATTCATTTATGGACAGGTGTTTAAATGGTAAATATGGTTAAATATAGACATAAATGAAGTTCCGAATGTAAATGTTGATTTATACACACACACACATACACACACACATATATATATATATATATATATATATATATATATATATATATATATATATATAAATCCACTAATATATATAAATGTAACCAGACAATAGCAGATAATAAGATTCAACGGTCGGTAATCTGACAAGTTAGGCAGATTGTAGACGCCATTTGCTTCAATAAAAGATTAATTCAACTATTATACAAACCAACGGTTAACCAACAATTGCAGGTACTTTAGAATGCAAACACACTTAAAAACAATCCACTTGAATTAAAATAGTTAATCTCGCAAATAACCTGAACATTCTAACTTGAGCTAAGGCATAATCACACAATTAACACTAGAATTATTTAAAAAGCTACATAATGATTCAAACAAGTGAATGTGAAGTGAAAGGATTTATCAAAATAGTGTTTGAGAAATGCATGTGTTTCATATAATAGGCGTTATATTTCCCATTGAGATTACCACCGATTTCTATATTTAGACTAATTACTAAGAGGAACATGAAATAATTAAAGCAGCTTCATTATATTGCGCGACTGGACGAATGAAATGCAATTGACGTTTATCTTAAGAACAAAATATTGAGTTAAATAACTGTCATCATCACCCGTTTAATTTTTTTTCAAATTTCACCTGTATAATTTGCATAAATTTAACAAAAGCAACAAAACTTTATATTCGTGATAGTATAGAATTCGTAGAGCCCACATTTCTACTGAGTTACACCGAATGCGATGCCACATAGGATACCAGCTGCAAATAGGATTTTGCTTGCCTTAAATATGCATTGCTATGTGATCTTCGTTAGTGTGTCTGTCTTCACAGTTCGATGATGAACATGGAAGTTCGGTAGTTTTTTATATTGCATGAATGGATGAATAAAATAGGATTGGTACTAATCTCAAGAACGCGACATTGATTGAAAAATTACTTGAAGTATTTTTAAAATAATACTTGTGGTTTTCGGAGGAAAACCAATCCCATGATATTTATTTAAAGTCGCACAACATAGATAAACTCCCGTCAGTCACCATCAGAAAATACTTCAAGTATAAAGAAAAATTTATGATTAAAATCCTTTGAATTATTGCAAGTAATAAAACCGTTTGTGAACAAATTATTTATAGTTTTTCGTCTACTGGAAAAGTCTGAATTCATTGTAATACTTCAAGAAACGGCAATTGTCATATCGATTCATACAGTGTATTCCAATTTACAATTTGAAACATAAAATGAAAATCAATCTTTTGAAAGTTGAGCTATTGTAGAATTCACAGTAACATTTCTATGTGCAGGGAATTAAAAAAGCTGTACAGATTTAAGAAACATTTCTCTCTTATATTGTGCTCAATTATCTAAGATGAATAAAATTATATACTTCCGAAATTCAATAAAAACAAAAAATGTAAACGTAATTACAGTGTGAAAAATAAATACCGATATACTGATAAAAATTGAGCAGTAATATTTTAATAAGTCTAAAAATATATAAAATTTTAATTGTGTATTAGGTGTTGCGCACCTAGTAACAAATTAGTTCAAATATGACCAGAAGAATAAACCAAAGTCAGCATGAACGGAAGGTATAATCTCATGTGCACATTCATTTCGTGCTTACTGGCGACTCATCAGTAGGAGCTGGTATTACGCCCTATGCGCACTATATATTTGGTTGAGGAATGTTGAACAATTAGATGGCTCTTACCGATGAGTTGGCAGCAAGCACGAAACGAATATGAACATGAGATAATACCTTCCGTTCATGGTGACGTTGGTTTATCCTTCTGGTCATATTTGAACTAATTCGTTATTAGGTGCACAATACCTAATACATAATTGCAGATATATTAGGGCTCCGCAACACACAGTATCTAACTGATATAATTTTGTAATAATCCAAATGATGCATAGTGCGATAAATGATGCCTAATTACTAAATCCCGATTTCATATCTGTCGTGAAACAATTCGGTAGTGAGTTTAGAAAAATGTTTTAGGATAACAATCAACAAGTCATACAACACCAACATTGAAATAAGTAAAGTACTCAAAACAAGCTACAAGACAAGAAAACGCTAAATGTATCATGTGAAGCATGTAGGATAGCCATCCGGTTAAGATAGACATCAATTCCAATAATTATCAGAGACAATCTTCTGAACAAGCAAATCCTAATGCCTTAGACAAGCCCTGTTAAAACAGAAAAACAACATTTGTAGAAAATTGTTATAATCCAGGTTGTGGTTTTGATATAAGCACCTGGCCCATCAATTAATTACACATGTCAGGATAAACTAAGAAGTGTATAGTGTAGAAAAGACAATTCATCCAGTAAACCGATTTCGTCCTTATTGGGAACTCATCATGTACTAGCCAGAATTTGCCGCGGACTGTCGCGAACCTGAGAACGTCTGCTTCGGACTCTGATGCTCTAACCACACTGAATATTGTGTGTAGTGTGGGGCAGGTTAGCTCAGTGGTTAGAGCACCAAATTCCGAAGCACACGTGCCCAGGCACTAGCCCTGTCCGCGACAAATTCTGGCCAATACGTCATAAGTTTCCAATAAGGGCAAGACCGATCTGCTGGATGAATTTCCTTTTCTACACCGAACAATTCCTAGTTTATACTGGCATATGTAAGTAAGTAATGGGTCAGGTGTTTATATCAAGACCGCAACCTTGATTATAACAAATTTTATCACTGCCCGCGCAACCCATGTTCGTTTAATTTGTAGAAAATATAATGGTCTATCTTTATCTTAGTATGAACACCAACTCACAGTTAAGATGGTTCCAACATCGCTGTTCGACGTCTCAGTATAATTTGAAGGAATATAGAATGTTCACAGATTAGTAAAAGTGAAAATTATTCTCACACGGTTTAGTTAAATAGATGATACTTGAATATTCAAAATACCCATAAGACGCATATTTAAATCAATTCTCAGGACCATGAACACGGCGATATTGGACAAAACATTAGCGCAGCCCAAATCGCCGGTTGAGATCAAATACACAATCAAATGGACAGATGTACGATTAAGGCAATGGCGCTTTGGATTATACGAAGGGTTAAAAACAAAAGGGCGGCAGTGCCGATTCACAAAAACCGTATTAGCTGTTACTGAAGAGTTGTTTAATATGACGAGACTTTTATATATATATATATATATATATATATATATATATATATAATACATACATACTTATTTCATGGAATAACATATATTAATAAATCTTATTTCTACCAGTATCTACAGCCATTATTGTGGGTTCGTTCATATATTCGTTCATCCAATCCCAAATGTACATTCGGTGTAGCCAATCCCCTCTCCGCAATGTTTCCCTTTGTTTTACGCAATTTAGACCACTCCTTTCTTCGTAACGTTATGTGGTGTGTCATCGCTTTCATTGTAAGTGCATGAGTAATTGACGGGTGTGTCGTATTTTGCAGTAACGATATATATATATATATATATATATATATATATATATATATATATATATATATATATATATATATATTGACCCTCTTCTACTTCAGTTGTATCCTATGCAGCGCCACTTTTGACCTAAGCATCCAAAGAGCCTTTCCCGATCTGTTATTAGAGCGGAAGACATGCCATGTGAACAAACTGTCGAAGATGGCTAGTTTGAAATTTATAATTATATCGATGCAGAATCTAATCCGTTTGAAAGAAAGACTGGCCAAAACACATGCTAGTATTATACCTGTAAATTTCATGAAGTTTGTGGATTGGAGGCTTAGTAGACTAACCGCACGAGCTTCAAATGCGAAAATTCCGGAAAGTATATGATAATTGCCTAATAATGACGATACCGGCCCTCTTAATGAATATCATTTTCCGTCTTATACAATATTTACATTTTACTGACTATATATATATATATATATATATATATATATATATATATATATATATATACATATAGAATAAAGATGGATATTTGAATTTATATAAAACATATAGATAGATAGATAAATAGGTATACGGCACAGTAAATGGATCAGTGTGAAGACCATGGAAAATGGAAAGACTTCAGCAAATACAATCGACGTTAGTTTTGCAATGATAAGTGGCGGGTTTTCAAATTAGGTTTTTAAACTATATATGTAAGTCCGTAAGTTTTATCTAAATAACTATATATATCGATTGAGAGTTCCTTTTGTCGATAGATGACGATAAATAAATACACATAGAGAAGTCGACAGATAACTAGATTTATGGATGAATACGAAGATACGGAGAGGCGAAGAATTGGTCAAATATAAAGCAATATAGAATAATGGACAGACTAGATATGCCAAGAGGGAGCAAGAATAAATTCCAGGTTACAGTGTAGAAATTTGCAAAAAAAGACGTAGTAATAGATGACATGTGACACCTTAGCTTCCATTTCCTTGTTATTCTTTTAATATTCCCAACTGTTATCGTCTAATTTATTCAAATGAAATAAACGCATATCGTTGCGCGCAGATATAAGTAGTAGGCCAAGCTGGGAATATTTCGAATTCTTTTAATGAAGAATGTCAATAAGATATTTATCGAAGAAGATATAGAGCGGCATCAACAAATGTGAAAATGCCGCCCAATCGTCAAAGCGATATATTCACAAATTTACTAAAACCGGCATTTAGCGGCACTTGAGTTGTCCTGAAATAGATATAATCCTCGCTGTTACAACCACCAGCAAAAGAAAAAAATACTAACACTAATTTTGGCAAGCACAGAACTACTACCTACATAGCTTGTATCATCAGAAAAATCTCTATGGTTATGTCTCTCTTTTTCATCGATAATAATGTAACATCTAATGATACTCATAACATCACGATGACTAGTATCGAGAAAGTACCTAGTGCTGTTATTAATGCAAGTTTAACACATTGACACATGTCTAATATACATTTGCTAAAACCAGTATCGTTAATATTAGTACTAATAATGCAAATAATACTTTTATTAAAGGTAAGTCTCCAGAAAAACAAAATCAATTATCTAAGTTGTTCTGTGTCGGTATCACATCAGAAACAAGGCGGAACAAATGTCAAGCGTGCGCCCCAAGGCAAAATTCATTCCGCAATCAAATCATTATTCCGTGCACATAAATATGTTTTCGCAAAACACAAAGTTATACAAATTATTGTGTACGAAGTAATGAACATTAAAAATTTAGTTAATTTACATAATGGCCACGGAAAATATAATTTCTCGTTATATATATATATATATATATATATATATATATATATATATATATTACCATGTAAATTCGTATATATAAATATGAATAAATGAGGTACTTCTTGTGAATAGTGATGAAATACTTCAACATTTATATATAAAATTTAAAAATTATAATTCACACAGAATTACTGCATAAATGCAATAATTAAAATGTTAACTCGAACATGCATAAATTATATATATATATATATATATATATATATATATATATATATATATATATATATATTCTTATAATTAGGAAAACACAAATAACAAAGTGGATAAAGGCCATTTATTTCGTGAATACTAATCATCTCTTATACAATCATACATATTTATACATTTTGGGTTTTCATTTGATTATGCTAGTGGTAACAAATCTGACTCGTTTTTACTACTGTTTCTTGTTTTGACTAGTTGGTGAGTGTGTATGCGTTTGTGTTTGTGTGTATGCGTGTTTGCATGTAAAGGTAATTCTCATATATATATATATATATATATATATATATATATGATCACACACAAACTCTTAAATACACACACACATATATATATATATATATATATATATGTGTGTGTGTGTGTAAGAGTTTGTGTGTGATCACAAATATAAATTTAAAGAAAGACCCGTTAGTTCAAAACGTCACATAAATATTAAATAAGTGGCGAAAATAGATAAAAAACTGAAAAGACACATTTATTCCTCTTTTTGAACAGTAAAGGTGAAAAACTTTTTTGTAATTTAATTTTTTTGCGCGCCAGGATATTTTAACATTACCTAATCTTTGTTTTCAACATAGACTGTTTTACTGCTTTTAAACAATTTTTGTGTCGAAATAACTATCTAATACTGAAATCAATTTCTCCTTCATATTTTATTGCATAAGAACCAGTCTCAAATAAATGAACATCATTATCCGGCGTATAAGTCTTTCAAAGCCTGCTGTATTTCCGTTAATGTATTTTCCCCAAATATATCGTCTCTACTTCACAAGAGCTCTTTTCAAAGTTCCACTAATCTCAAGAATTATTTGGAAGTTATAAAAAAATTATTAATTTCATTCAGAAGTTTTAACTTATACCTATTTCCAGAGTTCATAACTATAACTGACGGCTCACTAGGTTAAATTATGCCATCTTTGTACATGTGTGTGCTCACGTATGTCTATAATTACGAAGAATTTGGTTACAAATAATTACATTACTCGCGTGTGTTCATCTTAGTGAAACTACAGTGATCTTTTGCAAGTCATTGACGTATCTCGAGCTAAGCAATCATAATCCATTTTTTACGTGTCTGACTATCGTTTTTATTCCCACTATATAACGTAACGTATTAATGAGTGACATTATTGGTCCGTCAGTGGAAGATATTACTGATACAGCAGATTTTAATTCGTGTCACGATAAATGATCAGTAAAAAGGTTAATAGGGTAGGTAGATAAAAGCAATAGAGGATCAAACAAGAAATTGATAAAATCATCTGTTGAGAGTAAGTTCATGGTAATATTGGAAGGAAAGTCATTACTCAAAAAGAAATTTCGGCAACAATGAATCTTAGTTAATATATACAATAAGATAACCGAATTAAAGGGCGAAATATGAAGTATGTTTCTACGACTGATCATAAATTTGAATATTAAATCGTAAATTTAAGCAATCAAGCTTAAGATAATCTTCATCCAACATAATTAATGTATTCAATAAATGATTTTTTGCCCTACTGCAAATAGCATTATCACCAAATCTACGTTGTGACTAGTATAGGATTTTTCCAGTTTCTTTGTTTATTATAAGTATTTCAGATATCTCTGGCGTTTCCTTTTCCACACTATACAATACTTAGTTTATATTGGAAAATATATGTACATAATGGGTCAGGTGTTTATATCAAGTTTGCAACCTTGATTATATGTAATTTTTATCATTTCCTGCGCAACCACGTCCGTTTTTTGCATTTAAGTTGTTTCTGTATTCCAGAAAGGTATAAGCTTCCATATATATTCATTGCGGTTTGATCTTCGATAGTCAGTTTGCCGTCGTACTATGATGATGATCCTGGATGGTCCGAATGCGTTAATACGTGTGACTATTGGTAGTTTTGCTATGTTGTTCAATAAATCGTTAAATACAATGGAATTTGTGTTTACTTATAGCTCACAAATTTGTTTTAAAGACTTGTATTATTCAAGTAAGCACGAAACGAATGTGCATGAGATTATACTTTCCGTTCATGCTGTCTGGTTTATCCTTCTGGTCATAACTGAACTAATTTGTTACTAGGTTCGCAACACCTAATACATACTTGCATATATATTAGATCTCCGCAACAAACAGTATTTAACTTGTATTATTCATTGGTCCATAATTTTATCACTTATCTTGGCATGATTTTATTAATGGTTCATTTGTTTTACTTCACTCACCCCCTCCCCTCCCCCCCCTAATAAAGATGGAGGTCAGGATTAATTGGTATTTTCACATGGTACGTGTAAAACATTTAGTCCAACAAATGCAAACATTATCTAAATGCAAAGGATAAATTAAAATTTAGCCACTGCAATTTCACTTAATTGTCAATAAAAATCATTTACGGACACACTAACATACACGCCGTGCGCCTGTTTGGTGAACGGCAATTAGATATGGTGTCTTACCCGGACAGAATTATAAACGAAACGGTTAAATTAAATGACACACATGCTTTATTAGTTTTGTCCAAAGAATTATGATGAACTGCGGACTGATGAAGGATACCGAAAAAGGTAGCCGAAACATTTCAGATAAGCAGGGGAACTAGGAGCAATTCTGTGATTGTCACGCCACAGAACAGTTAATTCTTCATTTTTTAAAGGAACTAGTTTCCGGTCTTGATTTGTTTAAGCTTCGCTTTCTGCTATACTTTAGCGCTCTTTCACAAATTGAGCTATTTCTGTTAGTATTTACTTTCTGTACAGTATTGCAATGGATTTCCTTGCAGCAGGTGTTTTATAAGTTACTAATTTAACTTTTAATTAATTTTAAGCCTTCACTATATTAACTAATGTTGCTGTTAGTACATAACGATTTCTCTTGACATGATTTTACTACTCGCGTATCGGTATTACTTACCTCTTCCTAATCAGCGAGGATACCATGAAGTATGTCATTCCACGTATGGAGAATACAAAAATTAACCAGACGCGTGCAAAGGGAAAATGATATTTTTATACTGTAGATTCATTTAGATGAGCTGCACTTCAACGTAATTATATTTAGCTTAAGATTTCGCAGTTACAAACGCAGGCACACGCATAAATAATGGAGTGTCGGTACCCTCTACAGGTACGGAATATGTTACATATAGGGCTTTAAAGATGAATCTCTGAAGATTTTAGGCAAAGCTGACTCCAACAATGCTTTAAACCACAAGTAAGAATATTGTGTCATCTCAATGCCCCACAATTCTTGATCAATTATTTCTTTCATATTTCGCGTAGCAATAGATTCTAATGATGAGACGAGGCTATACACAGTAACGTATGTTTACATTAAATTATTACTATCATCATCATCATCATCATCATCATCATCATCAACAACAACAACAACAACAACAACAACATCATCATCAACATCAGGGATAGAAATACAATATCGTCATTAACGGATGCTTCACTGACATATAACCATGAGAAGAAAACAAAAAAATCACAAAGAATGTAGGTGCAGCAATAATAATCACAAAATATTTATTTAGGAATTTTTTGAAAGAGGATGATTTACGACGTAAGGGATCTAATTACTATGACTATATTTACCCAGAAAACACACATAAAAGAACACTAGGTCGCCCAATCCTTGTGTTGTTATTTTGTATTCAGAATTTACCTCTCTAGATAGTCTGCCAATCAAGGCACTATCTTCCCAGGTGCCAGTTAAAAAAATTCATTGAACAGCTGAAATCTACCCTACGCGTCTGGCACGCTTGCTCTCATTCAGAAACTACTCTTTCATAACTAAGTAGTAATGCGTACGTAAAACTAGCTTGAGGTTCACATGAAACTAGATGACGGTTGTATACCATTACACCCGGGTTGACTAGCTAGTGCCCCCCGGACATCAGGTCGGAAATTTCTATGGCTATAAACGAAAAGTAAGTTATATCTTTCGTTCATGATAACTTTGGTATATACTATGGTCTTATTTGAAATAATTTGTGATTAAGTACACAATGCTCAAAAAAAAATAAATATATATATATATATATAAGCTATCTGCAACAAACAAAATATAACTATTATATATTTAATCGACTGATACCATGAATACTACGAAATATGATAATCGATGTACATCGAAAACAGTGTGTATGACTTTGATGGAGTAACATACGTTCAGATTAGTTATAATTCGCAATTTTAGTGAAATTTAAACCATCTCGAAATCAAGTTTGTTGATACCCGATGCAGTTACAGTATTTTAAAACCCATTGTGTTGTTATCGTGTACAGGATAATTATTTTAAAATCCATTGTGCTGCTACACTTGATAGGCTTTTAGGTCTTATTGACAAAGAATTTATATGAAGTTGACTACATTACAGTCTGGATACAAACGAGTACAAGAAATTGTATCGTCCCTCTGTCCTACACTTCTTGACCAAATATGTAGTGGGATTGTGTTAAAGGTGCCCGCTTCTACCGATGAGTCAACAGTATGTAAGAAACCTACGTGCACATTAGATTATACATCGTGTTCATGTTGACTATTGCACATCCTTGTGGTCCTATTTGTACAAATTGGTTGCTAGATACGCAATACCTAATATTTATTATGTACCATTTTTATTTATCAGCACTTTGTAAGCGAAGTGAATAGCTTATATTACAACAAATATTTCATTTAGTTTCTATTTGTTGCGGAGAACTAATGTCTGCAATTATGTATTAGGTGTTGCGCACCTAGTAACAAATTATTTCAAATATGACCAGAAGGATAAAGCAAAGACAACATGAACGAAACGTATAATCTCATGTGTACATTTGTATCAAGCTTACTGGCGACTCATCTTTAAGAGCCCGTATTACGCCCTATACCCACTATATATTTTTTGGTGAGGAAAGTAGGATAATAGGACTGTTCAACTCCTAGACGAATGTATAAACCTGCACTAGTAAAGCTAACATCATATACAGTCTCAACAATGTGACGTACTACGTAAATGGTACCAGCACTATGGCTGTTGTGTCAGTACCTGATACAAACACTATGGTTGCCGAATAGAGACATGGTAATATTTCATCTTGCAGTATATCAATTACCTGCATAATATTTGGCGAACAGTGAAAAAACATCAATTATCGCCGTTTACTCTACAAATCGGCTTCAAGTATTCTAAGTTTGAAATCCAATCCATTAAGTTGTGCGCCCGGGTTCAATGCCTGATCACAGAAAAATTCTGGACAGTATTTGAGAAGGTTCCAACACTGTACAATGTTTAGTTTATATTAACAAATGTTGATATAATGAATTGTTTTTTATAACAAACTCGCAAACTTAATTTAAATAATTCATCTAACAGAATAAAATTCTTCCAAATCAGGCAATAAGGCAACCAGCCTCATTTCCTCGCAGACTGCTCATTTCTAATTTGGCCCCACACAGAAAGGTAATATAAATGTTAACATTGGGAACAAAATAAGTGACTTAGTTTAAAATGAGATTGCAAGCATCATGCTAAATGTTATTTCGAGCGAATAATGAGAAACAACTACACAGTGAAAGTAAATTGTTTTTAAGCATGTCGCTTTAGTAAAGGTCTTAGGATGATTTTTAGGGAAAATATCGACTGCTGCAAATACAACTGTCACGGTTGCAGAACAAACTAGACACTAGGCAGAAATGGCCATTTAAGCATGTCAAATATTAGAAACTAGACTTGACATTTAATAAGTTCTCGAGTTAAAAACAATATATTTGATTATTACGATAACGTTTGCAAACTTAAAATAAGCACCAATCCAACAATATCTTACAACTCGCATAACATAGCAAAGCCAAATTCACTCTCACATACTGGCACGTTCCGAACTTCTATGCTCAACTGTTACCGCTTGAATGCATACTCGTATAAGCGAAATTACCGTCCACTCGCCCCACATTGCTTGGCCAAACATAGTGGGTATTGGGTGTAATACCGGCTCCTACTGATTAGTCGCCAGTAAACACGAAACGAATGCGCATCTAAGATTATACATTTTGTTTATAATGACTTGGCATATAAATCTTATTCCATTTGAACTAATACTTAACTAATTACGCAATATATAAAACACGATTCTGGACAGTATATGAAGATGCACAGATTTTGTTGACTCTTGATTAGTGGGTTCACACTTGTCCCGACATTCTGAAGCCGTCCACAATTTCAGAAAAACTAACTGTGGGCGGCTTCAGAGTGTAGGAAAAAGTGAGAAGCATTCAATCAAGAGCCAACACAATCTGCGCACCTGAAAATGTAAATGAATCAAGAATATACCCACTTACGTGTACTATCAATTATTCAGCAGCAGAAGTTGCGTAATGAAATTCAATGATAACTGCACCGCCCAATGAAGTTATTCTTCATACATATATTTAATGAGCTCGCAAAAAGTAAGAAACCGAACTACTGGATGCATTTTATTCTCATCATTATACAATGTTTAATTTATAATGAAAATATATAATTGGATTGATGTTTATATAAAGATCGCGACCTTGATTTAATAATAATTGTTACTAGGTACGCAATACATAATATTCACATCTATGGTCATCGTCAGAGTTCGTTGGCAAACTGACTAAGGAAATCAAAATAATATATGCCACTCTTACCATAATTAGTCCCGCATATTCTGTATTTGACTGGAAATATTGACTGCACAATTTCTATGCAGTCACGAGCAATAACTTCTTGTAGATTTTGTCTCTCGTTTATAACTTATACAATTAAATATTCATTAATTTCGTGAGTGGTGATAGCAATGCTTTAAATACAGTTGGAGAGATTCAAATAAACACCAATCCCATCGTGTCCAACATACTTAATTTAAAGAAGTTTATCACCACCTGCACAATCAATTTTGCTTAGATTTATATCATAAATGTATGTCATAAGTTATAAAGTAAACAGCATGGAAATGGTACGGCAGACATGTCCTGCAATGTAAGATATACGTCAGTCTACTAGGACTTAGAGACGTTTGTCACATTTTGCATATCAAATATATGCATTCCTGACTTTTCCTCTTTATTCAGTTTGTCACCGTGCCGTAAGGATGATTTACGGAATGTCTAAATGCTTCAAAATGTATTGTCATGGAAGGAAATCGATTAATGAATCATTTTAATGGAGAAGTCGACCTGAAATTAGTTACATGTTGACATTCTGCTATTCAAGAGTTTGCCGTTGCTCTGATAAAGCCGTCTGGCAGATGTTGCAGCCCTTACCCAACGAAATTTTCGATCTGTCGACTGGTTGGCACTAATTAGTCAGCCCGGTAATGGCTGCATAAACCTTGCCGAGTTTAACTGGGTACAACTATAATCTCATTTCATGTGAAAAGTTCGATTAAAAGATGAGTAGCATTTATTGACGGAATAGAGGCAACTGTGCCAGATGCGAAGGGCAAGTTTCGGCTGCTGAAGGAAACTTTGGCCTCTGGCGTCTGGGCAGATAGTGTTGTCAACCTTGCATGGCAGACTATTTTAGAGAAGGCAAACTCTGAATACAAACCACCGCAATAGGAATGGACAACGTAGTGTTGTTTTAAAGACCACATATAACTACGACCAACACGAACTACAATAAATCCTAGTTTCCTCGGCCCGCGCAAGAGATAAATAATCGCTTATTCTGCTGAGTCATGCATGGTAGATAAGCGAAACCAGACCACTGCATACACCATTTTTCCTTCTCTTTTCTCTTTTCAATCTAACAGTTATACTCTTCTAGATTATACGAATATAGTAGATGTTGATTATATCACCGAGCCCAATGCCGGATTGCCAAATACCGTAAATAGTTCAAGTAAATTAACAATCATTGACCTAAGTTAGATTTTAGATTTTAACAAATGGATATGTCACATATCCAAAATAAAAATGCAGGATTTTACGAGCATAACTTAACTGGTGGCACCATACTTATCTGCGTGTTATTGTCTTCAAAACTCTGGTGCCACAGTTTTTTCTCAAGCCGGACAATGGTACGTCGCCATTGTCTATAGCTCAGGATCCGAAGATTGCTTAACTAAAAATATCCCTGTAAACAGACGATTTTGTGCGGCACACTTAAAGACGTTTACTAAAATCAGTGCCAGGAAACCCATGCAACGCTACCATTTCGTAAAGTCTGCATATACTCACACCCATTGCAGCACATACGACAGCAAGAATGTTTTTACCCAAACACAAGTTAGGTACTCAATAGAACAAGAGGTTCAGATGTAGCCTTGGCTATCGGTAACATGTATGCTTAATTTGGGCGCTTAAGCGACCAAGAATTACATCTAGGTAGCCGATATACCCTCAAGCTGAATACGCAACGATAATGGTGCACGGCAGTTGGATAGTATTGCGAAGCATAGATTATTCTTGAGTATCTAAAGCTTCAGATGTAGCTTAAGGCTTTGTGTGATATAGCGTGGGCTAGCTCCTGGAGAACTGAGGAGTCAAATCGATAAAGCAGACATTAGCTATAGAACAGTGGTTGCGTCGACGACTGTCTTTCGTTTTTGAAAACATGTCGACACGGATCATGCCTTCATCAGCTGTAGATTTGCATTTAATCTTATGGAAAATTAAAGTAGAAAAATACTAAAAATTGATGTAAGCAAACTCGAACAGTTACCTTTTCAACCGAAATTGGAAGATTTTCTAAAATTAATATTAACTGTTACTGATGGTGAAAATTTGAAATTGTTCTTGACGAAGAAAATATCCACTATGCACATTGCAGGTACAACTGTAAGTAACAAATTAGGTTCCCGTAGAATTAGTCATCGAGTGTGTCTATTAAACTGGTAATTATTACGCGCACTCTCTACAAAACTATATCTGGTTCAAAACTTCACTACTAACAATGATATCCATCATGAAATTCCACATTCCCAATTTTAGCTCAGACTTGTTTTAAATTCCGTTATGCACAATACTCTTTCATACCTTCAGGATGAAGGGGTCGAAGTTCTCCACTGCGATAGATTAGTCGATCATGGCTCTGCACATGATAATTTATTATTATTCGACAACTGAGTCTATTGAATGTTTATGTTTTTGTTGCGCAGTGTTGTCATCATATTTAACGCATAAACTACGTTTTTTTCATGGGTAGTAGATTTACACCCCCAATTTCGTAAAGACCAGATTGATCCTCATTTCCATCTATGAATGAGATGGAAGCCTTCGAAGTGAGGGGAATGATCATCAACCAGTCACCACGAAGACGACCTCAACGCGTACTTGAAGACAAGGATCAGTCGGATCTTTGCGGAACTGAGATTGGTAACCTACCAATCACGAAATAAAATCGTGGATACATTAATTGAGACTCTGCCCGGGTCACTTTGACTACTTTAGCAGAATCACCCATTCCCCACTCACTATATATATATATATATATATATATATATATATATATATATATATATATATATATATATATATACCTTGGTAGTTGTATCAATAACTCAGGCAATATAAGTGACGAGATGGGCATGAGAATTGCAAAAGCTAGAGTAACTTCCTACAACCTTTGTCCTGTATAACAAAACAGAAAAATCTCACACTGTCTTAAATGTCGTATGTTCAATGCATCAGAAAGTGCAGTTTTATTATATGCTAGTGAGACTTGGCACTTTAGAATCGAAGATATTTAGACGCGTCCAGATATTTTGCCGCCGTTGCTTGCGAAGCATGATTCGCATAGGTCATCACGAATCAATAAACAACGCTGATATCCATAGACGTAAGTTTGGATCGACTATCAAGTGTTCTTCGTTGAATAAACAAATAGGGCTCCATCAACTGCGCAAACTAGGTCACGTTTTACACACGTCTCATATATTTTATTGTCCGGTAGAGCATTATTCCCAAAAAACTAGTGCCAAACTGGCGTAAAAACATGGTGGAGTCATGTCCGCGTCAAATGCTGGCCAGTACATAATGAGTTCCCAATAAGGACGAAACCGGTCTACTGGATAAATTGCCTTTTCTGCACTATACAATTCTTAGTTTATAATGACATATGTAAGTAATTAATGGGTCATGTGTTTATATTAAGATCGCGACCTTGATTATATTAATAATGGTGGAGCAATTTTTACAGTTAAAGTCAATTAAAGTGAAATTGGATACGTTCGTCAATTTAAGAGCAGTGACAATATATTTCTAGATTTTTAATAGAATCATATTCCTAACTTCCTTTTCTTAGTTTCCTATGTTAACTGTGTGGTTCGGACGCACTTATGAATTCATAAGTGAAAACCGTTAGGAGGCTCTATTGTCGATTTCACCTTGACTTAAAGCTTACTTGGCCAAAATGAAGTGCTGCAGAGGTCTAGGTTGATTCAGTTTTCTGTATTATTTAGGCAAATATTCTTTAGTTAACTAGATCCTCCCTCTTATAAAAAAATTGTCTAATTTATAATTTCTGTCATTATTATTACTTTGAATTTTAATACGCAACTTTCGGTTGCGGGATAATTGATAGTAATAGTAGTTCGATAAAATCTTGATTCCTTTACATTCTCAGGTGCAAAGACTGTGTTGATCACTGATTGATTGGTGCTATCAATTATCCTGCAACAGCAAGCTCGTATTAAAATTCAACGATAACAGCACTGCTCAAGGAATTTTTTCTTCATCATCAATAAATTTGTTTCTAAATATTTTTAATTTAAAAATATTCTTCTTGTGATTAAATGGCAGTGAATCTTCAGTTACTTGCTAATTTTGTATTGCAGACCGTGATGATTATGATTATGAAGATGATGGAGTTGGATAATTCCATAATATTAAATGTAGACACTAGCGTTTTGATGTATTCGCGCTAAATCAAATAAAAACATTTTCGTTAAGCTTGAAATAAAGTTCATACTAAGTTAGAGAACAATTGCACAAGAAAAGCTCTGTTTGAGCGTTCGCTAGCTCTAAATTAAATACATGCCTAATAAAATAAAATACTAGATTGGAGGGGTATCGTCCAGAGTCGTAGGGAATTTAGCATTAGTAGAATAGAATCTTGAATATATTTAAGTATATGAAGTATGCCCAAGTAATTGCACGCATGCGTATGCGCATTTCCGCATGATGTGCGTATGCCTGTTCTTTAGTTTTCAATTATTTATATTTGAAATTATTAAACTTTTATATATTTAGTGTGTTTCATATGAAGGTATACATGCATTTTTGTATTTTTGTACGTATTGAAGCATTAATGAATGTATGCAAGTATTTATAAATTTATTCAGGTATATATGGTTGTATGTATTTACGTATGTATGTATGTATGTGTGTATGCATGTGTGTGTATGTATGTATGTATGTACGTATGTA